>VZRJ01008657.1:279725-559944 GCA_013397565.1 Ptilonorhynchus violaceus | reverse complement strand
CGGGGGCGCTGTTGGCCAGGCGCGCCACAGCTCCGCGGCCGATCGCGGATTATAAGGGACCGCTCTCTCCGCCCCCAGCGGAGTCTCCCTCCGCCCTCGCCTTGACTCCCCACCCCTCCTCCGGCCGCAGAGAAGGGCATGGAGTTGGCGGGAGCCTATAAAAGCCCCTGAGAGCGCGCTGGAGCCCCGGGTGCTGTGACAGTCTCCACGGGCAGAGCTGGGCCGCGCACCATGTCCCACCACTGGGGTTACGGCAGCCACGACGGTGAGTGCCTGGCGGTGCGGGACATCTACCGGCAGGTCCCCGGGAGCCGCGCCTGGGATGTGCCCGCTGCCGTCCCTCGGAGCCCTTGCCCGGAGCGGGAAGGAGCTCGGGGGCGCTTTTTTCCTGTAACCTTGAAATGCACCTGCGCCCGGGCAACCCGTCCGGAGCGCTGTGCCGGAGCATCTTCTGCCTCCTTGCTGACATTCCTTTACTTCGGGAAGGGAACGAGGGCCGCTACTGCACGGGACGGAGTGGCCCTGAGCACTCGCCGGTACAACCCCCGCCTCAGCCGCCGAGGCTGCGGGGGTGCCCCGGTGCCCAGGTGGGATCTTTGCTCGCCTGGGCTGCCGCTACCGCCAGCCCGCACAAGTGGTACGCTGTTAAAGGCTGATGCTGGTGTTCGAACATCCCTCTTTCCAGAGGGAGGGTTACCGCTTATATCCCCCGAGCTTTGTGTCTTCCCACTGAATTGCTTTCCGCTGTTTTGTAGGACCCGCTCACTGGCATGAGCACTTTCCCATCGCCAATGGAGAGCGCCAGTCCCCCATTGACATCTGCAGCAAGTCCGCCAAGTACGACTCCTCTCTGAAGCCTCTCAGCTTCAGTTATGATGCCGGCACGGCCCGAAGCATCGTCAACAACGGGCACTCCTTCAACGTGGAGTTTGATGATTCTTCCGACAAGTCAGGTGAGACCTCATCTTCATGTGCAGGAGAGGAATGGCAGAAATTGCTACTAACACTTGTACTAAAATGTATACTAAGTCCATAAGGGTTTTTTAAAAATAAAAAAATAGCAAAGTGTTCTGAATTCTGTAAGGTGAGGATTCAGCAAGGAGAAAACTGAGATCCCGTTAGAAGAAAACTAAGCTTATCTGGGCAGCTAAACTCCAGCAAAGTGAATTGTTTTATTTTTGTATAAATCAGAAGGATTTAGATAAGCTGTGAAAAAAAAAAATTAAAAGTATTTGGCAAGAACAATTCTAGGCATAGGTTATCATAAGCTACTCATCAAATGGTTAAAAGAAGAGGCACAATACATTGTTGGAAGAAATTTGCCTTAGAATGGGAAAGGATTACAGTTAACAACTTGAAGTGGAAATAGTTTGGAAATAGTTTCTTTGGTTATCAAAATATTATTTCATATTTCTGAAGCCACTATGCTCCCAGGTTAGTACAGAAACAGAGGAATGATTAGAAAATACCTCTTTGTTCTTTTGTAATTCAAAAAAGCATGATCCCTGACATTTCTTGATGCTGGGCTTCCTAGATAAAGATAATGCGTCTGACGGATTCCTACAAAGTTTGCTACCAGGGAGTCTGTCCACAGTGTCTTGCTGTTCATTGTGCTGTATGGTGAAATTAAGCTCTGCATCTTGCAAACCCTCAGTAAGCTTTACTGAAAGGAATGGCCTCTTGGGTGGACAGGCTGAATCCAAGCTGTCCTTGCAACAAGGGTTTTGTAGATTGTCTTTAATTGTAGTTTTCCATGTGGCTGAATTTGCAGAAATCATCACCCTGCCACAATGAATGTGCCTTTATTTTTAATTTGGACAACAAAAACCATCCTGTTGTAAGTCACTGCCTTCTCTAGACACTGCCTGATTTAACTTGCTTGAGCAAGTGTCCTATTTTTCCTGTGTTTTGTTGACCATGTCATCTAGGAAATGCTGCTGAAACCAAATTATTTGTGTCTACTAAAAATCTGACATTTTTGCAGGTAATGTAATACAGAAGTATAAGAGACATTCAGCAGTGCTGTAAGAGTTTAATTTTGTATTTTAATTGCAGTTTTTATGCTGAACAACATTAAGTGATCAGATGTAAGTGTTAACAGTTGTATATAAATACACATAGGTCCATGTATAATTTACAAAGAGCATCAACATTAACATTTTTTCCAGTTTTAAAAAAGAGAGGAAAAACGTTTTCTGCCCTCTTGGTGTTTATTTTTCTGAAACACTGGAGAGCTAAAGGAGCTGAATGCATGTTCATTTTAACAGTGTCACAGAGAATAAGGTAAATGATCCAGAGTACATAAAAAGGTATTCTGTTTTTGCCAGATATATGTGAGTCTCCCCTTGCTGCCATCCTGCTTTAACTGAGCCTGAAGGAAACCGGTTCAGGTCTCCACAGTATAAATACTATTATGTGTTCACTTTGTGTGTCCCTAAGTCTGGAAAGAACTGTGAAAATCAGATTGTGACGAAAAAATGGCAGGAACATAAAATAAAATTTAAAGAAATGTCTGTAGGAAGAATGCTTTTAATGAGAAGTCGGTGCAGAACCAGAACATCTGTGACAGGGATCCTTGACAAACATGCAGTGACACAGCTTTCAGAGTGGGAGGATAGGAGATGCAAGTAGAAATATTCTCAGTATCTGTATTAGTGAATCAGAAAATTATTATTCTTTAGAGACAAAAACCACTAAACAGATCTCTGAAGCTAGGGTAAGGGTGGATCATTCAGTATTACACTTACTATTGAAAATTACTCTGCACGGAGTCTACCTGGCAGCACACTTAATGGCTTCATTTGTATGCGGTTAACTAGGTAACCTACTTTCCCCACACAAAATAGAGCTGTCTTTGACTTGTATCTACTTGATTCTGAATTTGAGACTCTAATGTGTGTACCCAAGTCTTGGTTAGACATCACACAACAGTCACAAGGAGAAACTATGTGAGATTATGTGATGTGCTGGTATGTTTTACAGAAGACAGTGGAATAATATCCTGCAAATACTTCCCACAGGCTGTATTGCTTGTTTCTATGAGTTGTCCCATATGTAATGAATTTTCCGTAGTAGTAGGCGCAAAATGAAGTAATAGGATCATTGTTTGTGAATAATCTTCAAGATGAGTAACTGCACACAAAGTGGCTCCATTTCATTAAGAATCTTCAGTCTCGTAACTAATGACACTGAAGCAAACTGAACAGCAGTTTTACGTCTTAAAGTCTGTTTGATCACTCCTGCTCTTCAGAGTATACAAAATGACTTCTTGCGATTAAAAAAACCCCAAACAGGTAGTAATAGCATCATAAAAATAGGTAAGAAAGCTAAAATGCATATTTGAATAAAACTCTCTAGAAGTAGCTATTACTTATTTCTTTGATTCAGAAAATACATCGTGAATAATGTTGATCACAACTGAAAAAAGTAGATATCAAAATAATCAAAATTTTTATATTTTTCCTGTAGAATGTATTTTTGTTACATTACATGTATGCATCAAGAATGTTGTATGATGCTTTTGCCCATATCTGTGAAAAGAAAAAAAAATTAGGATTTCTTAAAATGATATCTTTGTTACTTTGAGTAAAAAAGTATATGACTAAATGTATCTTCACAGAAGAAAATGTTTTCTGCTCTGCTTTTAGAAGATTTCTTTATTAATACATGAAGCTTTACAGATATAAGTCTTGATTCAGGTTGTAATTATGCTTATAATCTATACAATTTTTTCTTACAATGAATTTCTAACAGAGAAATTATGTTAATTTTTTGGTGATAGCTTTAGAACCTGACTTTGTTTTACTTTCTTGTTAATTTTTTTAGATATGCTTAGATGTTACTAACAATGCTTAGAAAAACCCTCTTCCTAAGCAATTACCTCCAAATCTTTTATACCAGTTCTTGTAGCAACAGTCCTGGGTTGTGTGACAGCTGTTACATTCCAGAACATACTTCTAAAGGCTCAGTTAATTCCCAAAGTGAATCCTCTTCATATTTCATAGTTGCAAATTGGTAGTAATGGTTTATGGAATGGATATTCACAAGCCAGCTTTGCCATGTTTATGAACATTTTTTTTGTTTGGAGAAATTCCATGTTATTCCTTTACCTAAAAGCATATTTTCTATTTTGGATCCTTGGACTCTTTTGGAATGCTTTCTTGGGTTTGTATGTAGAAACCGATCAGTGAACTTCCCCTTTCAGTTGTTGCTTAGTCATTCTTCTATTTCAGTTCCTGCAGTTGGTTTCTTAATTTTTGTGTCCGCTGTCTTTTAATAGTAGTGGAAGTTAAAGTATTTGTAGGCATTCATCTTTAAAATAATTTAATTTTTAAAATTTTAAAGCTACTTCTTACCTTTGACAGCAAACATTCATTATGATAAAAGTGTCATTAGGAGTAAAACTTTGAATTCAGGTTCATCAGCTCTTGTGATGGGACCAGACCTTACATGTGTGAGTGAAGCAAATGGCGTTGATAATTCTTAAAATAAGGCGTATTACTGTAATTTAGGCATTTTGTAGCAAAGGAGTGTCTCATTAAGGGTACTTCTTTTGTCTTATTAAACATTACATATTCTAGCCTTCTGTAAGGATTTGCGTATCATTTCATTCACTCTAAAAGACAGAAGTAAACAGTGACTTTTCAAAGCTGTAAAACCACAGGACATGACTTTGCTCAAAAAACCCTGAAGAGCCTGAAAGAAGATTTTGTAACACACATAAAACATGTTGTCTGTGTAAGTTTTTCCAGAAAACCTTTTAGAATTTGTCTAAATCCTAAATTCAAATGAGACCTGTTCACAACAGTAGACTATATAGTCTGTATTTTCTGATCATGTGTTTGATGAGCCTATGGAAGAAAGAAGTCAATCAGCCATGAATTTATTATATAACAAGAATGTTAAAATGTTATATTTTAGCTATAGAACCTGACAGAAGTGAATTGCAACTATGGTGTAAAACTCTTAGAGACATTGCAGAACGTGCTGGTAATTTATGCTTGTGGACACGTCTCTTAATTGTTTCCTTCTCCTTGCCACTGAGCTAGAGAGAATATTGAAATTCAAGTCAATGTCCCAAGTAAATCTGACATTTTTGCAAATATTAAATCATTGTAGAACTTAAAAAATTATGAGATGACTGTGGAAATGAAAATACTGTGTTCACCTTGATATTACCACCCCTTGGGAGTCTTTCAGTAGTTGTAATCCAATATATTACCTGATATAATTTTGTAATCCAATATATTACCTGATATAATTGTAAATATTAATGAGTACACTTCAGCTCTCTTGAATTAGGACTCACTGTAAACAAACTAATCTATTTTGTTACAGTGGTTATTGAAGAGCCAGTGCATTAGTACTGCTCAGTTGGCAGTGAGTTTCTTTGAAAGTTGTGCCACTGTTGCTTTTCCCTTACATTTCCACCTCAGCTGGTAAATGGACGAAGAAACATGCAGGTCGGCTGTCTCTAAGGCATAACTCTTAATCAAAGTCACTGCTACTGATCTATTTTTAGGCTTCCCAGATCCAAAGATATAATACTGACTGTGCCAGAATAATATTGCATGTCATCAGTATAGGGTCATAGATTGAAGGTCCACACTGCAGTATAGCTTAAGCAATGTGTTGATCCTTTGGAATCAGAGAACTGATTGCATACAGGTTTAGGGGACTATTCAGATGCCTGCTTATGTCACAAGTAATGTTGTTCGTGGCTTGACTGGAAAGTCAGGGGTTTCAAGGGCGTGCGATCTAAGTCATTTTTCTGTGAACTGGGATCACCAGAAGCTGCAAAGTCTGTGTAAACAAGTGACTTGAATAGCTCTAGTATTTCCAGGAACTGGAAAGGAAGATGAGAGGGCTTGAGATCAGTCCTGCGTGTTTCAGGTCTTCATTTCTTTACAGAGCACAAAAGTGCCTTTCTTCATTTACTCTGGGCTGGTTTGTTTGTTTGTTTGTTTGCTGGTTTTTTTATGTGTTTTGGGTTTTTTTAAACATGCAACTTCTGAGCAGAAATTTGACCTCGATTGTGCATTTAAGATTCATGGAAACTTTCTTCCCTTTTGCTAAATCCGTCCTCTAGAGGCGCTTTTAATGTGAAACCAGGAGAAACTAGTCAGCTTTTATCAGCTGGGGCCACTTGGAAAAGTTTATTTTTAAGATGTAATGAAGTTGTGTGCCAGATGTCACGATTACCACTCTTCTCACCTGATTATTTGTTTATTTACTTACAGACATAAGGGACTGCTGCATACTTAGAGGCAATGCTCACACCTTAAGTTTGTTCCTCATTAGATCTCAATGTAGTATGAACACTGTCCAATACACAATTTTCAGTACAGTAAGCCATCACTGGATTAGTATTTAAGTATTACTATCAGAAATTAGACCAATTGTTATTTCAAGAGAATTTTAATACTTCCAGCCTGGTTCTTAAAATTGTTGTCAGCCTATATAGTGTGAAATGTGACAGCTGAAGGCTGGTCAGAGACTCAGTACAGCATCTTTAGGACTCTCAGAGAATCTCTGTTTAAGAAACTACATGAGAAATAAGCTCCCCTGGTCCCAGGGAGTTGGAGGAATGTTAAGAACCTAAATGACTTTCTGTCTTGAAGCAGGTCAGAGTCTTTCTGGCTGCTGCCCAGTCTGGATGAAATAGTTCAACTGAGGTGAATCAGAACCACTGACCTGCGGCAGATACACGTCTTCAGGCCTGCTGTGTTTTGGCAGCTGTTTCATTCTTGTCTATCTCTGTGGAACATCCTTGTGGCCTTATCAGGCTAAACTTCTTGCAAGGTTAGAAGTAGGGTTGATTTTTGTTTTTTCCTTATTATATACCAGGGTTTTCTTTCCTCATGCTGAAACCCATTACAGATGTTTTCTGCAAGTATGAGCCCTACAGTCAGATGCTTGAATGCTGTCTTGCTCTTCTTGCTTGTTAAGGTACAATGTCTTAGGAGGAATGTCTGAAAGAGATAACGTAAAGAAGGAAACATCTCACAAAATGTGACTCTCTGTACTCCGTGTTTCATGGAAGTGACAGCTCACCCTAACTGAACTCTAGTCTGTCAGATTGGAAAGCCCATCCTTGCATAAGAACACAAGGCTAATTCCTGAGCACCCTCATAAGAGCCTTTTTCATGTCATTAATAGTACATGGTGCTCATTTGTTTTTTTCTTTCCTCAAGTAATGCTTCATCTGCTTTGTCTCTCAAGTCTTGTTTTCCATTGTACAAATGTCTGTGTATACACAAAAGCTTACTTACACAATATTAACATGAATGTATGTACTATGCATATGTTTAATACACATATACCTACAATGTCATTTACATGTGCCCATCTACTGGAAGCTGATACAAAATGATGGTTTTCTTTGTGCTAAAGCAATGTGTGTGCAAGAGGGCTGTCCTCAAAGTAGGTGTTTGAAATGTCTTGCTGCTGGGTGTTTGTTTGGTGGAATCTCAATTAGAATGAATTTTCCAGGTTTGGAGCTTTGGACATCTACTGTGCTCTAGTGGACCCATTATTTCAGCTATTGGAAGGAGCTTTGCTGTCAGTGATTGTCATTTGAAGAACATTTTCTCATTCTGCATTTTCTCAGATTAACAAACTTTATAGTAGTATTTTTTCTTGTCACACTAATTTGTTTGACAAGAAGGAATTCCATCTAACTCATTAAACAGTCTTGTAGTTCTGCCCTTTTGATTATTTCTTTGACATGTTTATTGCCTTGATGAGATTTATTAGTCTTCTGCTCATTATAGAGAGAACATCCCATAGAAGTTAACTAAATAACAGTAATTCCCACATTATTCCTGCAAAAATTCAGATGTGGATGCTGCCACTTTCTGAAAAAAGGTATGAAGTGGTCCACAGTATTTTTTTTTACAAGGCTGTTCTGTTTTACATTGGAAGGAAACTGCCTGCTGACTTGCCTTTAAATAGAACAGTGAAAGTGTGTGGCCTCAGTAAATAGCTGTACCAGATGCAGCAAAATGCCCTTTGATTTCTGTGTGTTTTCAAATACCCCAAGAAAGTGTAATGGAGTCAAATCGACTTCGCCTTCCATATGCAAGAAATCCCACAGTCAATATAAGTCCCATAAATGGAAAAGTTTGTGTGGTTATTTGACTTTGTCAATTAATGCTGCTAATATTTATGTTGACCTAATTTAGACCATGTTATGAGATCATCTAACAGTGAAATATAGTTACTGGATGTTACTACTATAACTTTCCCAGTAAAGGGTAGAAGGTAGAATGGTAATGAAAAAAAGTTACTATTTCTTAATCTAAGGAAAGTAGCTCCAAATTTCTCACTGTGACATTTAAAATAACTGTCTAATAGTGGAAAAGAAAAAGGGCACTGTCAAGCTGTCACCTCTTGGGCTATAACAGAAGACTGGGTTACGATGTAAACTGTGTTAAGTAGACGGAATCTGTGAGAAAATAATGTTTTTTCAGTTATCTTATGCTGTCTTCAGGCAGTATTGTGTCTGAAGCTGTGATATAGAACAAAAGGGATCACAGCTACATACGTATTTTCAGGAGCGTTTTTGCTAATACTAGTTTCAAAAGTAAGGGAGATGATGATGAAATGCTCAAATATGGATCATCAGAACTTCCCCATCCTTTCTAAACTTTCTAAAAAGAGGATGGAAAGGTTGGACTTCTTTTCAATGCAGCCTGAGCTGATATTCCTGTCACATGGAACAAAGACAGGGAAGTTCCTGGTATGAATGTTCTGATTCTTGATGAGCTTCTATGTTGCAAAAGCTGGTAGCATTTATTTATGGTTTTAAAAGCCTGTGCTGAAGAAATAAGCAGTTCTATCATTTCTACTTTGCCTTTTAAGTTTTGTTTTAAAATTTACTTCTTTGGAAAGGCTGAGAAGTATTAAAAATAACTGTTTAATGTAGGCTAGAACAAGAGGGCTGTTCTGTAATTAAGCCTGCTGAATTTGTATTTATTCACACTAATCTAATTATTACTTTCTTTGAATGCTCTGCTGTGAGTCAAAATAAGCTAGTGCTGGATTTGAGAACCACAGAATGAGAAAAGTAAGCAAAAACTGCAAAGAGATTTTTCTGCATCTTTTGAGTTTTTGAGACTATAGCAAACTTTATGTAGAGAAATAACACTGCAAATGAATTCAAGAATATTGCATGGTTCTGCTTTTCAGCATGCTTTCCATTGATTAATAATGGCAGATTAACCTGTGCTGTGCTAGTGCTTTCTGAGGTTAAGGAGTGGTGGAACCTCAGTCCATTTGTACCTGCAGTGACCAGCAAGGCCATGAGCTAAAGGAACTGAAACTGAAACATTGCAACTCCAGGGCATCATTTTAAAGTGAAACATGATATTATATGGATTAAATGATTTTGCATCTGTAAAGATGCAAAACCAGTTGCTTCATTTCCAAAAGGAACTAATTCACATTCACAGCTGCTGTTCTGAAAAAAGTACTAAGATTTGTAGTCCTGTGCTTGAAACAGTTATGCTTCTTGGCAACTAGCACATGCAGACATGTAAAAGTAGAATAAGATATGTTCCTATTTGATTACTTTAAGTAGCCATCTTCTCTGGATCTCATGGCTTGGAAATAGGTAGGGCAAGTCCTGGTCTGTTGGCTACAGTGTTGGAAATTACAAAGGCTGCGGTGGAACTTATGTATTGTTTTTAAACATTTGTATTGTTTTTAAATACAAATACATGTTGGGAGACTTCTAAATATATTTACCAAAGAAGCCCCAGGCAAATGCTAGATTTGTCCACTGAACCCAGATTTTGCATGTGTAGGGATCACTGGTGGAAACCAATGTATTTTTTAAAAAATCTTATTAAATTTTCATGTATTGCAGATTTTTAGTGAAATCTTTCTCACCTCATTGTTTATATCCATGGCTGATATTGTCCATGCTTGCATATAAGGAGACTTTTTCAAACCTGAACATGCAGCCACCTTTTCCAGTCAGCATTTGATGTATTGTTTTCACACATGCACGTGTTGTGCTAGTGTCTCGACTAATTGCAGACTGAGAGGAAAGCATCTTTACTCCACAGAATCATTGTGTGGCACATACACAGAGCACACTTACATGTGGTATCTGATGTCAACACTCTTCTGTCACTTTATTGTATATATATTTATAGAGAGAAATTGGTCTCGTAGGATATCTAACACTTCAAATTACATTTTTAAAAAAAATTTAAATAGCAACTTCAAGATTTAATTGTGAATTTGAATTTGAGATGCCTAGGGAAAAAAAAGGAAGAAAACCCTAACCAAACCACAAACTGGTGTGAAACCTTGCTCTAGCTTAAATAAATAGCTCTATTTAATAGAACTATTTGTTATTATTCTGTGCTTTACACTGTACTGGAGACTGCATTGTCTGTGCCCTGAGCATTTTGCAATGGTAGGGCTTGATCCTGCATATCATAATGGTGATTGGTCACGGTTTGAGTAGAAGGGTAACACTAACGAGCAGAATGAGGGAGCTCAGGGGAGCTCGCTCTTGTATAATTGAAAGTGTGGCTGGGCACCCCACTTAGAGCAGTCCCACAGCACGAGTAATGCCAGATAATGGAGAGCATAAATAAACAACTCATTTCCAATCCATGTTTTAAAAAAACTTGCCTGTGCAGGCATTGCCATTTGTACCATAATGGGAGAGACAAGATTTGAATTCACATCTCTGTACTGCCTTGTCCCATACCTAGTGCTTTACCTTGCTGCAGCCCGTGGCTAACAGGTGTTCAGGTCTAATTTGGAGCTAAAAACATTTTACTCAATCCAGTCTGCCACAGGATTTGCAGGATTAAGGCCTAAATGGATGAAGTGTCTAAAATGAAAGGACAGAGTACATTAGTACATGAAAGATGATTTGATCTTCAGATGTACTTCCGTAGAATAATTCTGTACGGGCCTCTTACAAAGGCCTCTTTTAACTATTTGGTGACAGAAAAGTTACATCTTCTCTCATCAGTTGTAATATTAGCATGCCTGTTAACTTGCTCATGAGATGCTGACTGTAAAGTCACTTTTTTATGCATTTATTATTGATTTGGTGTATTGCAGTAGTGTACCATTGAGGATGATCTGGAGTAGCATGGCAGCATGCAATGAACTGTAAATCACATGGAAGACTTGAGAGAGCTGTTCCAGTTTGAAGGGAGACTCGATGACAAAAGTTATGGGAGTTGCTAATCAAGTCCCTTTGCTTTGCAGTGCTGCAAGGAGGAGCACTGGATGGAGTCTACAGGCTGGTGCAGTTCCACATTCACTGGGGATCCTGTGAGGGCCAGGGGTCTGA
Organism: Ptilonorhynchus violaceus; assembly: GCA_013397565.1. NCBI lineage: Eukaryota > Metazoa > Chordata > Aves > Passeriformes > Ptilonorhynchidae > Ptilonorhynchus > Ptilonorhynchus violaceus. The sequence goes on along the minus strand of VZRJ01008657.1, from coordinate 548,621 downwards.
GCACACTGTGGATGGTGTGAAGTATGATGCAGAGGTAAGACGTGTTTTACCTTCTCCAGTCTGCTGTGTATAATGAATATTTATTTTTTCTAAGTATTCCACCAGAGTAACAACTTCTCTACAGATCTTCATAGGAGAAGGTTACCATAGAAGATTTTGGTATGATGCCACCTTAGAACATACTCCTTGCAAGAGCAGACATTAGAATTGTGATATTTCTTTTCTCAGCTACTTCATATCAAAAAGAAGTAGAAAACTCTGCATTAATAATCCTGTTTTTTCCCCGCTTTCTTGGTGACTCTTGGAAATTATGAAGAAGAATTGCAGCACTTCTGTACGTACACATCCCCTTTTCCTGCCTTCAATTTTTAACATCAGAGGTATTTACAAAAGCAGCAGAATAATTTTGAGGCAGATTTTTTCATCTTTTGGTAGCAAAGAATCGAGGGGAACTATGAAGAGGGCAGACAGCAAAGTGAGATCTTACAGGCACTCCTTGTGATGCCCTTGAGACTCTAGATATCCCATGGACTACTTAAGACTCTGTATTACAGTCTGACTACAGAAACTGAGTGACTTTAGTGCCTTGCACCCCACCTTTCCTTGTCCCCTGTTTAGAAATCTACCTCTGGATGCTGTGACATACTTCTAAAGTGTATCCATAAATACAGATTCACTGAACATACCTGTGGTTTGCATTGACAGATAAAAGAAATGGCCCCATGAATTCACTGACTCTGCTGCTTCTTCATGAGATAGAAGTAGCTTTTGTCTTACCTGAGAAACTTGCAATTGCCTTATGTCTTTCACAGTACCATAATTAATTGTTCAACTTGACTTGCAGATGTGGGAAACAGCCAGGTGAACTTAAATTAGAAATAAGTTGGAAATAAAAACGAAGTAGAATCCTGGCTAACATGACCTGGAGATTAACTTCATATTCTTTTCCAAGTTTTTCCAGAAAAGGACAGGACTGGTTGTTTTGTTGTGTTTTTTTTTTTTAATTTTCTAAATTGTGAGTCAAATCGGTAGTTAATGCATATTTTCTTTTTTTTCTGACACTGACAATATATGTCAGTGTTGATGAGAATTCCAGGATATATAGCATTAAAATTCTACATCAAAATCCTGCAGGCTCTATGTGGGAAAAACTCATGCTGAAGATAACAGGAATCTCACCAGATGAAAAACAGAATGATACAGCTAGAGCTTGCCTTTAAAACTCACCTGGGAATAGGAGTGAGAAGCAAAATAAAATATGTTACAGAAATCTCTTTGAATAAATGAAACTTTAAAGTAGATAAATAATTCAACATATTCTTAACTATGCACAAAAGCTTTTAAATCTCAACGATAAAACACCATCTTGCTCTTAATAAATTACTTCCCTGCATCTTCTTTTGTGAAAGTATTCTGGATGGAATATAATCTTCACAGTGCTTCTTGTTTTCTTGCTCCTAGCTCCATATTGTTCACTGGAATGTAAAATATGGTAAATTTGCTGAAGCTGTGAAGCATCCTGATGGTTTAGCTGTGGTGGGCATCTTCATGAAGGTTAGTTAAATTTTTTCTTTTGTATTATTTGTCCAGCATGTTCATGAGGGGGGACCTAAGAGCAGAAAATACAGAATAAGGTAGCATTGTGTTATACTCCCATAACCCCTAGCAAACTAGGTGATGCTCCAAATTCTTATCTTCCTTTACCTATAAAAGTTGTACACTATCCATAGAGTATGACTGCCATCCATCATGGTCACAGCCCTGAAGCAGCATTTTTGCCTTCATCAGGACAGTGTTGCTACCGTAACTCTACCAGTGAAAGGTGATGTGCATAACTGACCAAGTTATGTGTGTATGAATCTGCAGTGAGACCAGCCTAGATAACACCTGTTGTCCTTTTCAGTTTCATTGAATTCCATTCATTCCATTTCTGTTTCCATTGTTCAGTGGTCAGAGTGTTTTGTCTTACTTGAATTGTCTTCACAGCTAGTTGGAGGAGGTGTCTGTGCCCCAGCAGTATGTAGTCTGCCTGGCCTCACTGAAGGTGAATATATTACGAGGATGGTGACTTCTATAAAAAAAGAACAGCTTAGGACCAAAAATAAATCCACACACTGTAAATGAAAAAATCTTTATTCTGTCCAGTGTCCTTGGCTGACCCGTTTGTGCTCACTGTCAACTGGCATGTTTACAGAGACTGATTTAGTCGCTTATGCTGTAATACTCCTATTATGTAATGGAATGCTGCTGAAAATTTTTTTCTTTGAGAACTGTAACAGAAAACTAAAGGTGTCATGAGAGTGCATGATCATTTTTCTTTTCGTATGGTTTTTGTTACAGGTGGGAAATGCCAAGCCCGAGATACAGAAGGTTGTGGATGCTCTGAACTCCATTCAAACCAAGGTAATATTTGCTGTCTGTGTTTGACACCTGTCACAACTGTGCTGAGTTATCTTCTTTGGGAAGTAGATTTTTTTTTACTTCTTCCCAGCCTGCTGCATATATGGAAGTAAAACAAACCTTCCTGCCATCAGCACAGGTGCTCCTGTAATCCTAAAAGCAAAACAGATTTGAATGAAGTTGTGGTAGAGAGCATGGAGTACTAGAAAAGGTGATAATTTCCTATCTTGTGACTACATTTCTCTATCTTTTAACTGTATTCAAACCTATCAGGTAGGATCTGCCTATGCTGAAGTACTTCCCTAGGTGCCCTTTCTAGTGGGTGGTAACAGATGGAAAAGGCATTTCCCTTCACCTGTGCATCTGTGGGCTAAATTTCCTTCTTCCAAGAGAGCTTGCTTCTCTTGGCTGTCTCTAGAGAGAGTTCAGATAAACAGTTTGATCAGGATATATAACTTAAGAGAAAAAAGACTTTCTGTATTTTAAATACTGTGTGCAGTGTGTGTGATCTTAGTGGGCATGTAGTGCCCATGAGTAATGAGAAACTAAAAGTACTTACTGGGTACTGGGATGCCTTCATAGTGGGTAAAGGCCTGTACCAATGAGAAATATGGACAAGAAAGGTAAAAAATGAGACTACACTGTCATCTTTGTCATCAGGCACCCTTTGAGGTAAATGGATATTGCTGTTTACTGCAATGGACTCTCCAACAGGTCTCGCAGGTTCTGTGTTTCCAGTGCAATCAGTCTACATGGCATCTGAAATCTCATTGTTCTTCAAGCAAGGTCAAATTTTATCTCTAGGAGCAAGGAACATAAATGCAACATTTGATATGAGAAACAATATCTTGAAAATATTGTAAGAAATATGTTGCTGAGAGTATTTAATCCCAAATGTACTATGGTTGGCATGCAACTCTTGTTGCCAAATTCCATTTGTGCCTTTCTCCAAACATGGAGCTTTCCTAGGAGACTTAACTACTGCAAACCCAGAGTGTGTATGTGGTCCCTCCCTCATCTGCTTGCCTTCTTGTAGGGAAAGCAAGCTTCCTTCACAAATTTTGACCCCACTGGACTCCTTCCTGCATGCAGAGACTACTGGACATACCCTGGCTCACTGACCACTCCACCACTGCTTGAATGTGTGATCTGGCACGTTCTGAAGGAGCCCATCACTGTCAGCCCTGAGCAGGTAGGTGTCCAATGGATGATGCCAGTAGATGTGTACTGGAGTTACACTGATTGCATCAGTTCAGCCCACCAGGTGATCTTGGAAGTGGCAGTGCTACTACGGAGCTGTGCAGGTATTAGCTAGTATCACATGTCAAAAATATCCATCTGAAGTGGTTATCCTCTTCGGACAGGACTCTGCTTCTGCTTGTGGAAGTAGAGTTTGCTGTAAATATAAGGCTGCCCTCTATTTGGACACAGTCCAGGAAAGATGGGGGGGCAAGGGGGAAAGTGTAAAAAATTATATTGAGTATTTTCCAGATACATGGTTAGAGCTGTCATGTGGTAAAAATCTGGAAAATTGAGGCATGCATGAAAGGACTATTTGCACATGCAGAGTTAGTCGAGCATGTATTGTGAGCATCAGCAGGTTTGCTGTACATGCAGTCACCTCTCTGGGTGTACTTGCCCTGAAAAGGCCAGGTTTACCAAGCACCTGGAGAGCATGTGTGCTGCATCCACAGTCTCACCCTGTAGAGCTGTAGTTGGTCTGTTGATTTTCCAGCATTTCCAAGACACAGAGCTCTTTTTGCAAGTTCTATTTGTCATGGAACAGACCAGGAAATCCTACGCAGAATTGTGATGATCCTAACAAAGCTCCCATTGTTTGGAAGAGGCAAAACTTGCAGATTCCAGAAGTCTGCTGCCTAAGAAAATACTCCACTCTCTTGAACAGCTTGAGAAGGATTGTCTTCCTAGTAGGAGGAAGCTTGTGCGGGTTAAATCCCTCTTGGCCCTGTCTTTCTGTGCCATCCATTAATGAACTTACTTATAGGCAAGATTCCATTCTTGGGTTCAGTTCTCTGTGCTTGGGAGATATAAATAGAATCTAGAGCCTGTAAATATAAACTAGCTCTGAAGGGCTTTAGTTTAACCTTCACGTTCTTGAGTCTCTGTTATTGATGACAGATATGCTAACAAACTACCTCATTCTAGGGGGTTAATTCAGCGGAGCAAAAGACAATTCAACTGAACTGTTGTGCAACTTAACATAATGAAAGATAGAATATGTGATGAGGAAGAACTACTGTAGATAATAAACTATAGCAGTAATTGATTGCCATTAATAAACTGCAAGGGAGCATTAAAGTTGACACTGTTTACTTACTCCAGATTACTACTATTGCTGTTAATAATCCAAAGTTTGCAAATATGGTTTTATTATAGGACAGGAGCATATTTACCAAAATAGTGGGGTTTTCTCTACTATACCTACTTAAACCACCTACAAGTGGTGAAAACACCACTTTTTTTTCCCCCACACATCCCTCCTTATTACCATCAATGTTTCCACACGGCATGGCAGTTTGCCTCTTCATTCCAAAACTGATCAAAAGAAGAAGCCATCTATCAAAGTATTGATGCAGGGTTTAAGTTCAATAGGTTTCCCAAAGATAGATAGAAGCTGGATATAACAACAGGGTGTTGCAAGCCTGTTAGCATTTGCTGTAGTGACACAGCAGTTCCTGGCAGAGGTTGAGGTCTGAACTTTGTTCCGATTGGTCCTGAAGGTAAAGAAAGTCCAGGGACACACAGGTCACTGCTGAGGGCCTTTTTCCTTAAACGAGGGAAAGCTTGGTATGCAGCCTGACTTGTAGGAAATCCTATGTCCCACCTATATATTTTTAACAGCACTTCCACCTGTCTGTCTGAGATCGCATTTGGGGTGGGTTATTATTTTGGCACAGTCTTTTTACGAGTTTTGGAGATGCCCATTTGGACATAAAGGTGCTTTTATTATATTAGATTGTCTGAACACCAATTGTGCTTTAGGAACAAGTACAACAACTTCACAGTACACTCCTGTTGATGTGGAGCAGTTTTCCCTCTCACAGTATTTGAAAATCAGGATAACTTGAATTTATTCAACAGCTTTCTTTTACCCCAAGGATAACGTCTTCTTTAATTATTATTATTTAAAGTTGAACTAAAAAAAAAAAAAATCTATAAAAAGAGCCCAAACTGTACAACTTGCAGAGGATTCTGAACGGATTTTAATTCGGGTCTGGATTAAGGACAAACAACTCTTTGCACATGGAGTTCAGAAAATGTGCACCTATGTCCTTGTTTTCTGTGCTTTCATAGTTGTTGCAAGGGTATTTTGCAGACAGGAAAGCCTGCATCGGGGCAGGAAATGGTGTGGGTGAAATGCAGGCTGATGCCTTCTCTGGACTACTAATGCTGGCAAACATTGATTTGGAGCTTTGCTTCGGGCCCAAGGTGTATAATTTAAAATGGTCCTGCTGAAATGAGAGGATGCATTTAGGATATTTGTGCCTTTTTCCACAGATGTGCAAACTCCGTGGCCTTTGCTTCAATGCTGAGAATGAGCCCGTGTGCCATATGGTGGACAACTGGCGCCCATGTCAGCCTTTGAAGAGCAGAGAAGTCAGAGCCTCCTTCCAGTAACCTCAGTGCTGAGAGTGTTAGGAGTTGCTGTGTTTGTGAGGAGCCCTTTTTGCTAAGTCCAAATCAAACGTTTGCCATGTGTGCCCTGGCAACATCTTGTCTCCGAGATCCATTCTTTCTTTCGCTCTGCATCTGAAATGCCAGCTAATGAAATGTGAAAGGCTCTTGGCCAAAGGGGAAAGGGTTCTTAAGGTGTGGGATTGGGGGAGGCAGGGGAGGGGGTGGCTGTGTGCATTTTGGTGATTGACACTTTGGTATAACAGTATGTTGGCTACTTGGGGAGGGTATGGTGGTAGCAAAATAAGCCATTTTAAGAAACCTCATCCACTGGTGTGATAGTACACATAACTAACGATAACTTGAAGCTTTGTAAGAAGCACCGGAATATAGAATATAGCTATGATTTAGAAAAAAGAAGTATTTTGAGAAAGTTAAGCAAAATGAATATTTAGAATTAGACTTCTTAGATTTTAAGAAACTGACATGTAAATATTTTTGAGACTATTTTGCATTTTTACCCGTGCTGTCAACAACATTAGTTATGTCTTAATGGTAGTGTTGGATTTTTTAAATTAAAAATGTTCTAAATTAAATGTTATCTTTAAAAGTTGTTATTACCATAGAAATAATACAAAATATCTTTTCATTGAAATAATATATGTTCTAATTTAAAAAGGAAAATAATATTGTATTTTAGATAACTTCTCTAATAAATCTATACTTCTATTTTTGCTTCCCTGCTGTTACTTTTAATTCCAGTAAGGAGTCACTAATCTGTTCACATGGTTGCATATTAAACATAATTACTAAAAATATACATTGGTAATTCACTGAACATGAAAGCAAAACTATATGGATATATTAAGAAATTTTCTCTACAAAAGTATCTTCTCTCTGATAGCAAAAAGAAGTGTTAATTTTGAGCATTCACCACAAATTATCATCAAAGTTGAATATATAATAAGAGATTTCCTCACAAAACTTTTGAACAAAATCATACTGAAGAATGGGCTCATTAGATTCAGCTCCTAGTTTTTTAATTAATTTATTATGAGTTTCCTACCCCATCAGGATTCACTTTGTAATTTATAAGGTATCAGTTGGGCAGGCTACATTCTGAAGCACCTGGATGTTGAAATAGGTGAGATGGAAATGAAACCTTCTCAAAATGCATACAGATATCTTCAGAAAACTCTCTCAAATCTCGTGCTTTGAAAAGCTTCCACATTTAAAATGCCCATCACCCTACCTCACACCAAAAACAACCCCAGAAACCCAGAACAGAAAATCAGAATGTTACTTTGACACAGGTTGGTTGTTCTAAGTTCAGGGTTTTTTTTATGGAGCTACAACGGTACTTGTCTCCTGATACAACAACTATGCTGATGAATTCAAGTTCATGTTGAGTGGTTTGAATACTTTTCTGACTCTAAGCATCACCCTCATGCCTGAGTGCTATGTATCCTTTCTAAAACAGTGCAAGAGAGGTTACACCTCTAAAATGGGAATTACAGATCCAATTCCTTGTGGCTTAAAGCTGCTGCTGCAAGCTAAGAGGAAATACATTACAGAATCACAGTATGGCTGAGGTTGGATGAGATCTCTGGGGGTCACCTGGTCCACTGCTTCTGCTGATCCTGGGCCACCTATGGCATGTTGCCCAGGACCACGCTGAAATGGCATTTGAATATCTCCAAGGATGATTTTAAAAATTGCTCCTAAAATTAATAAAATGTAAGAGCCCTCTATTTTAAAATTTTAAACCCATACCTTGACAACTATGATAACCTGACTACTAGGCAATAAGACTTACTGAGGAGGAGTATTCTCATTGATACCTGAACAGCTGAAATAGTATCCAGGCTCGTACGTGACTTCTGCCTAAGGGCTAGGGTGAAAACATGGAAATGCCTCTGAAGTTCTAGCTACTGCTGCAATAAAAAAGTTGATATATGAAAGGTTTGTTATCTTGTATTCCATCATACTTCAAGGTTGCTCCATAAATAATAACTAACAGCAAAGACAACATCAGCTATATATTTATCATCTTGTTTGTGTGAGTCTGTTTACCTGGAATGGTGCCAGTGCCATATGTTTTTCTTTGCTGAGGGTGAAGTACTTCAGTATTCAGCCAGACAATGCAAGCTGGTGGTCCTAGGTCACATACATCATGTACAGGAAGAGCCTGTGGTATGTCTTACCTCGGCGGTCTACCTGGGAACACTGGTCTTCATTTTTCTTTTTTCTTTTTTTCTTTCTTTTCTTTTTTTTGTAAGTAAGCCCATTTACAGAACCACACCTCAAAATCCTCACAAAAAAACCCTCTCCAGCCTCTCTCCAGCATAAAATGATACATTAGCTTATCAGGAATTCACATTTTGCAATTAGACTCTAGTGCAATGGATAGCCTTTTCTGAGGAAGGCATATATTAAGTCCAGCTCAGAAATAAAGAAAACTATTTCCCTGGCATTCATGATTCATTTCCTGAATGGTGAGTTCGATTAACATAATGGTGAATTGAACCATCCAGTTCTTCTAAGTGACCTTTATTCTTCTTTATTATTTGCTCATATGAAGAGCTTATACTTAGGTCTTGCAGTTGCACAGCAGACTTAGAACGGATGTTGTTGTAACATCCCACATTAACTGGAAAACTGTTGCTGAATTCATGATGTAAAATAAGAGACCACTTCGGTCACGGAACCGAAGATGTTCCACTGCACGTAACTCTGTTACTGTCAAGTAGGCAGCTCTGATTAAAGGGAAATTCGTGGAGAAGGAAAAAAAACGGGTAATGCATTAATTTGAAATCATCATGGGCTACTCAGCCAGCACTTGGATGGGGGAAAGAGGGAAGCACATTCACTTACAAACTGTTCATTTTGCACAGTTTGTGATCTTGTCTGGCACTTGTCTGCCAACTCCATGTGTTAGAACATTTTATGATTTTTCCACTGCTATTTCTAAGGCTTGGATGTGTCCTAGATTGACATGGGCGGGTAGACTGTGATTAGAGATGTTCCCTGGAAGATAAGATAATAATGCCCTGCATGGAGTCAGCAATATTTATAGAAGTCCAGATAGTTTATAGAAGAGTATCACTCACTAAATGACAGCTTTAGGATTTTCTGATTCTTCAAAGAAAAGCCATGCAAGCAACAGCTGTGTCAAATCTAGTATCATAGAAACAAGCAGTGATGAAAATACAAGCAGTGGCTTTATTGAAAAATTCCCATGGACCCTCTTAACATCCGCCGCTTCCTCTTCCAAACTGCAGCACCCCATACTGTCATGCAGCACCTCGTGGCAGTTGCTTACACTGAGTGTTTGATATATTTTGAGTCTGTTTGGGAACTGGACACTTCACTGCTGTCCCCTTCCTCTTTCTGTATGATGTTAAACGGCTGTGCTGCCTTGTTGCCATTGATGGTTCACTCAGGCCATCAGGCTCCCCAGCCACCAACTTCCTGAAGGCACAAGCACAAAACTTTTCAGGGATCCCTGGCTAATTTTAGACCACATTTTGCTCTTGTTTTTTATCCAAGTCGCAAACCAAAGTAGTTTTGAGTACGTCCCCATCCCAGTGTGGATTACAGTGTAGTGATTCTCATGTTCATCCTAACAAGGAGCTCTTTGGGATGCTCACTTTGTTCGGAGCTCAAAGCAACTGAGCTGATGGACCCAGGTGCTCAGCAGAGCTCAGTGCTAACATGGAGTAGCTGTGTTGCTCCTAATTCCAGGATAGTCAGTGTTGTCAGTGAGGATGTCAATGCACTCCAGGATATTAAACAGTAAAAAGATACCCTGAGGATATTTGGAAAAAGGCAATACATAAGCCTTGTCTTTATAATCTTGTCTGGTATGAGACATTCTATATATGTATAGAGGCAGTCATTGCTCTTTTGAACTCACACCCTGAAAGAGCAAAGAAATGCATGGACACAGTGTGCAATAAACAAGTAACAGGTGGCTATTAACAACATCTTTTTCCTGTGGAGTAGGTTTTAATGAGTCTTGTAATGTCACTGAGTGTTCAAAGACCTGGAAAGTTTGCTGCAAAGTACTGGTCTCCTTCTGTCTTGGGAAGTCCCGAGATCAGACAGGGAAAAACACTTTGTGTGGCACTTGGGTGCCTGGGACCAGTGATGACAGACAGAAATCTTCCCCTCTCTGCATTACTACATGAAGAGTATCTCTCAGAGGCAAAACAGACATCCCAAGGCTGGCAGATGTCACAAAAAGCAGAGCTAGGCTCTCTTCTGGGCACTGATATTAACCCCAAGGCCAGGTCCAAAGGGTAAGGACCCTCACTCCAGTGAGGTGGGAGGACTCCACTGCAGGGTTCATCGGTGTAAGAACTGGAGGCCCTGACCAGTGAAGCATCCTCTTTGCTCATCCTGTGCCACCCTACCTACAGAGGAAAAGGCAGGCTGGTGTAATGACTCATGGGATGTTCTCCCTTTTTCTGCTCCACAGCTGGGCCTTCAGGAGGAGTTCAGTGCACTTAAGCAGGGAAGCACTGTGGAAATGGAGCATGCTTTCCAAAGCAAAGGAGGAAGGATAGCCTATGATCCTGGTTTTGCAAAGCTATGTAGCAGCAGAAAACTTTGTTGGAGTTACTCGAAGGTCAGGGAAGAGCTTCCTCTTTTGTTTGCTTAAATCCCTCTTCAACCAGCTGACTTGAACTTGATTCAAGAAGAGGAACTTGAGCCTATTTAATAGGCTGATGCTCGCATCTGGTGACGCGGGATGTTGTAATTTGGATGGTGCATCTCTTCACCACTTTATTAGCTGTATAAAAAGTTATATCAAAAGTTACTATAAATAGTCTGTGTAATTCTCAAATGGCAGTCTTAAATAATATATTCCTTGAATCAAAATCAATACCTAAATGGCTCTGGATACTTGCACTGAGCATATGTTTTGGTTGTTTTAGTGATTAATAATCACGCTCCAAGAAGGAAGGTAGAAGTAGTAAAGAAAACAAGAACAGCATTTTGCTGGAACAAAAGAGAAAAACAAGGCTTGAAAATATACCATCTTCACTCAGTATCTGTTCTTGGGAGACATTTAAAAGGACAGCATTTTTCAGATCAGCTTAAGAGAAGGTGGTAAACATAATTTCCTCCTACTCTCTGTAGAAGTGCATCAGACTCTCTTAAATACTTTCTGACTAGTAATGGAAGTCATATCCAGACTGCATTTTGAAACCAAAGTATTTTAAATTATTTTTAGAGACAAAAACAAGTGTTCAATTAATGATAATGCCTACAGATACAAAATGAAGTAGTCCCAGAATGAGTAAAATGCCCCTGCTGAGAATTCTTAAATGTCACCTTCTGCTCTGCATTTCCTAAGGTTCTTTCTCTCTGGAGAAGAACTCGTCACATCATCAAGCATATGGGAGAAGCAACACCAGAAGTTAAGGCCTGATCATGAAAACTCTGATGTGACTAATCACTGACATGAGTAATCTCAAGCATTAATTGAAGTTTAATTGGTTTCCCACCGTCATTGCACAGGAAAGGCCATTCTCCATCCAGAGTAGTAGAGTAGGAGGCTGAATACTTGGAAGGTCGGGTGTCCTGTTCCTTTCAATTTCAGTTTAGGGATTTATCCTGAGGAATAGTGGGAAGAGGATAGGATGGAGGAAATACCTGTGGTAAAGGTGGCTAGAGGAAATGTTCTTCCTTTTTCCCCCAGCTACACAGGGGTTTTCCAAAGAAGTGAATGTGAACCAAGGGCTGCACTACTCCCGTTCGCACAGCATGTGCATGGAGGGCTGTTGTCAGGCCTTTTACTCCACATGCCAGTTTTAAATTGACAACCGCTGGAGTGGCTAAAGGACAAGAAAGCCATCAGCAGTGCAAGCTCCTGTTTCTCAAGGCTGTCAGAGTGCCCTATGGAGTCATACTGAGTGCTCACCCACAAGGCAGCCTATAACCAATGGGTCCGGCATGGCCCCAACCTCCATGCTAGGACCTTGGCTTTCCGAATGTCTCTCATGCTCGCTGTCTAGCAGGTAATGGACTAAATGTAGCCTTGCTGAAATCTTCCTCCATTTGTCACTCCAGACTTGGCTTCTGCCTGAACAGGAGTGAGCTGGGCAGGTGGGACTGTTCATGTGAAGAAAGCTGAGCATGCTCATAAGTGACTTGCAGGATCACAATTCCTGCTGAGTAAAATTCTATTCCCATCTAGTTGTCTAATCCTTGTAAAGTCTCCACATAAATGGATGTGTCAGATCATTCCCATGTTAAAATCTGTTACTATTTCTCAGAGGGTATTGCAACTGAGCAGCTATCTAGGTTAAGGAGAGGGGACTGTGAAAGTATCTTTGCCTTTCAGAAAGAAAAATAGCAAACAGGAAAAAAAGTCTAAACTTGTGAAATATTGGAAATATTTTCATTTTGAGGAATAAAGTCAGAGCAATAATGACCTGGTCTGTCATCAATCACCTTACTGTGTTTAATAAAGTTTTAGTATAATTAAAAATATATTAATAATATTTTGCTAGACCTTAGGCCTCATATCTAACTACTGCAATATATCTGATTGCATGATAAATGCCAATCCCAATTCATGAGAAGGAAAAGTCTGCCCTCCTTCAGCATGTTATGTTCTCAGTAATATAAACCTTTGAAAAAATGTTTATTTTTGTCATTCAGAGACAATTTGTCTTAGAATGGATTTGAAACAGAAAAGCAATATGCCAATTATCACCCAAAACAAATAATCCTCATCAAGCCAATCAAAATATTTTCTATTTAGGAAGGAGTCGCTTTATCTTTGTCTCTTTGACTCTTTGCACTTTGACCAAAACTGTACCTTTTGACATGTTTGCTATGCATAGTAAGGAAAAACTGGGTCATATGTCTGCTCCAGTAAAATGTACTCTGTATTTCAGACACGACAGATTTGCTTATGGTTGCTTAAAGAAACTAGAGATTCCCAGTAGAGCTGAAAAAAAGCCTTATTAAAAGATGTTTCAAGGACTCAAATGAAACTAATTGCCCAAGAGGGGTAGGGAGACAAGAAAAATGTAGGCCTGACATAGGCAGCCATCACTCCTAGTCATTGCATTCCTGCTGACTGAAGAGCTAACAACACCAGACTCTTAGGAAATTCAGCGCCTGCAAGCTTGATTAGGTAAGACAGCAAGTCTAATCTGCATTTAATGAATGATTCAGGAATAACTTTAAGAGCCTAACTTTATGGTAGCAGGGTGTTGACAGAATTAGGTACATGCTCTATGCCTATCTTGTGACCTAGCTAATTATGGGTTTCTAAAAAAGTTATTACACTTCTTCCATCCAGTTTCAGAATTTGTTGTCTATTTATTCTGCCAGCTAAGATGTAGCATTTTGTTAAAACCTATGCTACCGTGAAAACAGAAGCTAGAAAATAATGAAAGAAAAAGGAAAACTGACTAAACCTGTTATTTCTGCAGTGCAGTGTAGGCAGACAGATATTTATGCCTCCACGGAGCCCCAGTATTATTAGCGTATATTCACAGAGATCAGTTAGAGGATTTTGACCTATATTGGTCTGAGTGCTGTAAACATAAAAGTAAATGTGAAGAAAGAAAACTAATCAGATATAAAAAGAAGATCAGGACATCATTCTTTTTAATCCTAATAATGTTTTCTTTAAGGTAGGGAAGAATGACTATTTTTAAGAGGTGGTTCTCAGATATATTATTTTTCGATAAGAAATGATTTGTGAATGTTGGCAGCATTGCAAAATGTCATGAAGAGAAAACTATATTGACATGCACAACCTGCAGTGACACCATCAAGACATCAGTCTTTCTTGAAATCTGAAATCCCTTCAGCATGTTCCCTTTGATTTAGCAGGGAAAACTTGCTGAGGGATATCTAAAGCTGACTATGTATGCCACGGTTCCAGTAGAGAGGTGTGTTCAGGAGACAGATAATCATCACTCACACTTTTCAGGCCTTTCTCAATGCCTCAGTCCTTCTGTCACTGAAATGTATGTGCAGAATTCTTTCAGCAGGTACCACTGATGACTTCCTCCCTGCACCTTACTTCAGGTGTCATAAAACACTCACTTTCTCAGCTCCCACAGCCTCCATCGCTTACCTCCATCCTCAGCTAGGACCACACTGCAGTGGTCTAGACTGCCACGTACTCTCAGTGTAGATTCCCATCTCATGTTCCGTGTCTTGAAAATACAGATCCTGGGATAACCAGGGCACTGTAGAACAGGAGTCACACTCCATGCGACGAGAAAAAAGTTGCTGTCAAAATAGTATAGTGGTAACCTACTGAGTAGCTGAGTTATGGCAACTTGCTCCTTTCTCGTGGTTAGCAGACTGGGATTCTCCTGTCTGTTTGGCTCTGATTTTCTGGTTTTGCACCCAACTGAGTTTCTTTAGTTCTTTGGACAGCGGTGTGGCTAAAAGCAAAGCATTTGGAACTATTACCTGCATTTTACAATGGAGGAAATAAAAGCAAATGCAGAAATAAAAGTGATCTCCAAAGTCATTCTCTGTACAATCAGAAAAAAGCCCAAGGCTCATACACTAACTAAAGAGACTATTTTTACTTCCCAGCAGTAAGAAATGAGCTTCTGATTGGAAGAGCAATAGAGATGTGCTTGAGATAATGAGGGCTCTCAGTGCTCTGAAGCAGTCGAGGGAATCTGGGTTAGACAGTAGCACCACCACTCATGCAGCCTGTGCTTAAACAGCTTTGCACCACAGAGCTTTTCTCCTGCATGCTGCTGCATACCACCAGCCTCGTGAAGACTGACTCAAGATCTCTGCAGACTTATAAGGTTGAAAATATCCTCAACAGCTTCAGCTCTTGCAAAGCATTTTAAGATGTATGCAAAACCTGCTGCAGCAAGCCCAGTCTGGATATGCAGAGCTGAAAAAAGTGGCACACTGTGCAGTATTTCTGTTATAAATCCTCTGTTCCAAGGGACTGAAATGCAACTGTAATTAATCACTGCAGGATGGAGCTAGGCAAGAAAGCGTTCAGACAAGCACATACTATTTTTCTTTCAGTAAAACTAACAATATTGCACGTGTATGTGAAACACTGGGCAGATTACTCCAGAGCCTTATTTCATTTTCCATGTTAATATAAATAGATTTAACAGCAAAAACTGGCATACCACAAGATTTTGCAGCAATGGAATTTCACCAGATAAAAACGCTATGACCAAATTAGAGCCTGTCTACCTCTATTGCCATGTCTCAATCAAAGGTCCTTTAGTTAGCCCTTCCCTCAGTCCTTCATGGTTTTTTTGCACACAAAAGCTAGGCTTTTTTTAATGACCATAAACTAAACCAGTGCCACAGAGTTTCTTCACAGAGAGCCATTAATGGCCTTCTGTGAGTTTGAGCTTTAAATTGTGGTTCAGGAAATTCATACACCTTCAAATCCATTTTATGGCTGTGGCTCTGTGACTGCTCTGAATCCTAGTGTTCTTGTAGAAGCTGTACTATCAACAATGTTTGGCAATATTTTTTTCTGTTCTTTTTTCCACCTGCCTTCACTGGTCATCTGTGAGTCTTACATCCAGAATATTTAGTTAAATCTCCTCCTACAACCACAGCATCAAGAAAAAAAATGAAAAAAAAAATGTACTCTGCGGATAGTTCAAACCTGTTTCCCAATGGGATGGCAGGTAAGAGTATATTTACCTGAGATTTTGTTCTTAGTTGTTCTGGATAGAGAAAATCTGTGGAAAATTCACTGATGGCAAAATAACCATGAGACAAACATTACCCAGACAGCATAAGCACAGGAATCTCTTCTTCTTTTGTATGGCATGTAGTCAGGTGCTGTGTAAGAAGATGATGGTTGACTTTTGATTATGTATAGAATGTAAAGATAGACCCTGGAACTGAAGCAACCACAGCCTCTGTTAAGTGCTGCACACTATGGACACCAGCAGCTGTAACTGTGCACCAGCAATTCTTCTGTCACTGTTTATGTGCTCTCTGTTTCATTTCATAGAAATGAAATGTCACAAGTCATGTTTCTTATCCTTCTTTTTGGATAAAACTCTATCTTTTTTTCAACAGACTTGCAACACCCAATGAAAGCTCAGTCATTCAAATTTTATCTGTTCAAACCTAATGGCTTCTTCTAATTGGGACTCTATTACAGTGTCAATCAGCTTCTTATGCTAAAATATTTTAAATGTTCATCTTTAAACACGTGCTAAAGAAAGCGTGACATTTATAAACTTTCAAGGGACAGTATGCATTTTATATCTTTTTTCTTTTCAGTTTGATGTTCCGCACCTGGATTTATTATGGGCTAGGCCATGGTTTCATCACACAGAAAGCAGTAAAAGAACAACATACATTGGAGAGGGACAAATAGAGTTGTCTAAAAACATCAGTTATACAGTGAAAGCTCTTGAATACAGCAAACCAGCACAGAGGAACCAAGCAGAGAAAAAGAGATGGCAGTAACAGCCTTACTTTCTCAAGTTAACTGACAGGAAATTTTCTACACTGAGATTATTCTTTTTGGCCATAAAGATAAAACACTATCAGGACACTAACTTTCAACACTTTCAGTGTTGACTGTTCACTTCCAGTACTGGAAGGTATTTAACCCAGAAATCAAAAATAAAAGTACAAAGGAAGTTAATATGCTATCAATTTTTAAGAGGTAGCCATTGACTGAAGTAGGAAATCTGTTCTAAAACCAGATAACATTGCATTGCCCAATGTGTTGAGCTGATAACAAAATAGGTAATTCAGTGTTGAAAGTAACTTCTTTTTTCCGTGTTTCTTGGTCTTATCTTTTAGAAAATCCATGAACTGGAGTAACTGCTGCCCTGGAGTTTGGTCAAGAGCAGTGGAGTCTTGTAGCCCATGCTGAAAATTGCTAACTTAAATCCAATAAAAAAATAAACAGAATAAGATGTGAAAAAATATTATTTGTTGCCCAAACAGAAAATAATATTTTTTTTCCTCTTACTGTCTTCCAGTCTCTTCTTTATGACTGTAGACTGATATCTATAATGGCTTTCAACATTAATTCAGATCTATGGTGGCAATTGCTGAGGTGGGATGGGTCCTGAGATTCTAAACAGGAATTCATTAGAGTAGGTAGGCTGGTGTCCTCATCCTGCATGACCATGGAGAGAGGTTGAAAATAATGAACATAAAATCAATTTCTTACATTACCCTTTCCTCCCAGAATCCTATTCAGACCCCATGGAAAGTAAAGCTCTCCAAGATAAGGTCTAATACCTTCCACTAGTACTACACTAACTTAACACCAGTTTCCAGGTTTTCGTTTGAATGTAGAAAAATGTTGTGGTGGGAGTAAATTACTCTCTGTAAAATTGAACATGATGAGGCATGTGAGGGCTTTTAAAAGGGCTTTGAATCATCTCAGTCATCTTCACACTTTCCCCACTGTTTGGCAAATGGTACAAGACGTCTCGTTTTTAAAGGTCTGTTGCAGGCTGCCTGGTACTACTTGTGATTCAGCCTCCTTTTTGCAGACAGGTTTTTTTCCAACCTACACACCAGGGAGGCGGTGAAACAACTTCAGTTCACTCAGTCTCTGAGATCTGAAGTCTAGTGGCAATTTTCAGGATTGTATTACTGCAGAAATCATAAAAAATCTCTAGTATATCACTAAGGATTTGCCTTATTCTGCTATAGAAAAAAAAAAAGCCTAACCAAAACCAACCCCCAACCAAGTAATACAAAGTCACCCAGCCTGAATTTGCCTGTATTATTCTTTATTTATCTTTCACATGCAACAGTGGCGAGAATGATTGTTAGAACTAGTAATTCTAGAAACCACAACCCTGAGGATTAGACCTGACTAACAGTATCTCAGGGTACAGCAGCTTTACTCATAGTACCAAAGTGTAGTGGTAAATGAAACTTAATTTTTAAGTTTCTTTTTTCTCTGTCAATATTTTTGCAAGCAAAAGTCCAGAACAGAAGCCATTATATAGGTACTAATTGTGTGGGGCATTTTATCAGTCCAGGCAATCAGTTCTGTAATGATCATAATGTTTTCACCTGTTTTAAGAAGAAGAAAAAATAGGTTCTCTGGATGCTTCAAACAAAGAAGATTGTCTGATTTTGAGCAAAATTGGAGCCATTTTAGTCTGGTTATAAACAAAAGTATCACTCTGTGGATTACTGTGAATTAGCTGGAATACATTTATCCATGATAACATTCTGGAAGTATCTATTTGTTTGATTGTGGTAATATTTCATTCTGGTTTTGCCAGATGGAGGTACAGACATGCAATATTTTTGGAAGCTAATATGGGATATGCCAGAGTAGGGATGGAGACATTGATTCCGTGGTGGTTGGAGTAGAAAACTTGTGCTAGTTACAGGAGTGAGAGGGCTGCGGTGTTTTAATGACAGGGATTGTGTTCAGCTTCAGAATGAAACAGAACTGCTATTGCAATTTTCAAGAGAATAACACTCATAGTATTATATTCATTTACCAAAACTGACAATTATTGCATCCCTACGTTTTGTGATACTGTCAGTGCAACTTTTCTTCTTTGACTTAGCACATAAAAGAAGATATACATTCCCATCCTGTCTACAGCTGCTTACCATATAATTTTAAGTCTTATGTAAATCAGCACAAAAATGTCTACTTCTAGAAATGGAATAATCGGGGAAAGAAATGAACAGCACTACAGATTGCAGCTTGAACAAACAGAAAGGGCATTGAATAAGTACAAGTTTTTCTAGTGTCACTCATTACATTTGTTTTTCAAATTCCTGAGGTATTTGGCATAAATATAAATACGCCTCAGATATTTCAAAATTTTGTCAAATGTATTAGATCATGAGTTACATTTTTGGGGTCCCAGTCTGGCATTTTATTTTTTTTATTGACCTCGGGAAGCTAATTATCTCCTTTAGGCAGCCTCTACAAAGTTCAGCTTCACATCAAATTACCTTCTTTTGTCCTGTTTTGAAATGCAGAACATTTACATCCTAAAGACAGCTATCCTGAGCTAATCTGCCAGTGAACAGACCCTCTACAGCCATTATCTTTGGGAGTTGGGAAGGGTGAAAGGCAAGTTATTTCCTTTCTGGAGACTTATTCTACCTTAGCTTCTCATACAGACCATGTGAGCCATAACTTCCACCAGCTATCAGGCAGAGCAGAAGCAGATGTTGGACTGCTTTGTTGCACAACTGATCATACAATATAAACTCAACCAATCTCTAGTCCAGATGCTGGACCAAGACTGTGTTTTGACATTGTCAAAACACACTGATCTCTGAGATCTGATCTGTGAGGCTGGACAAAGCATTTTGGGGAAGAATGGAGGAACACCCTCCTTAAAAAAATCTAGGTGACTGTGTAACCAACATTTCACTTCCGTGACACATGGTTGATTCAACATCTACATCCAGACAGTCCCAAATGGCTCCAGGTTTTTGTCACCCAACAATTAATCCTTCTGGCAAATATAACAACAAGAAACCTTAATATATGACAAGACTCCAGGCACAATCTCTCCTCAGGCATGGCCACAGTGGCTCCTACTCAGAGAAAAATGCATCACTAGGTGGCAAAGACATGATTTTGTCAGGCCTCTGCTATTTGAGAATTCCCTCAATGGATTTCACAAATAACTGATTGGTCCTTTTGGGACCCTAGAAGACAGAAAGGGAATGTTATAACCATGAACATGTCTTTGCAGGATTTTAGTTGGAGAAAGGTCTGCTGCTCTTTGCAGGTATTACTCATTAGTGATACAAGCTCCAACAGGAACCGATGCTCAGCCATGCCAGCTGAATTCGTGCATCGGGAGCTGTAAATGGTACGAACAAAGGCATTATCACTACATGAAGGTCTGCCAATATTGTAGCTTCAGGATTCAAGACAATTGACTTTCAACGTATATTACAGGCTGGCTGCTCCCTTAAAAATCGGTACTGGCCAAGGACCTTCTGTAAAAACAAAGAAAGCTACTTCTTCTCTCTCAGAAGACATAAAATATTTATTGAAATGTTCGTTTATTTAGCTGCCCACAGAGAACCACATACAGGAGATCTTAGCTGCTGGTTTGACCTTGACTATTTAATGAGATGTATAATGATTCCACTGTAGCAAGCAGAGCCTGGCAGGACAAATGCAAGCAGCCATTTCACTAAGATCTCTCATCTTCTACAAAACCAGCTGTGGGAAAAAATGGTAATATTAGATGAAGGAAACAAGTCTCAGCATGCAGGATCAACATATGGTGGCACCAAATATCAGATGCCAAAAGAAAACTAATGCTGTTTGCTGGCCTATTTCATGGTTGCCTTAATTATCCGACAATGCCATAGTTTTTTCTGTTTAAGACATCGGAAACATGCATTTTTATGGTAGCTGGTAGCAACAAATTTGATATTGCTCAAACTAAAAGGTATTTAAGTAGTGTCTTTTATTGTATATTTGGTGCTATTTATATCTGTGCGAAGCAAGTGTATTTCACTCACATAACAGACATTTTGAGATTTTTTTTTAGCAGTAGTAAGTATTTGTCCAAGGGCTATATGACAGTGAAGGAATAAAGCCCTTTCCAAAAGTCTTTCCAAAAGCAGCAGGAAGTATTAGGGGTCCATTAAGCTTGACATGACATAAAACTGCAAGATGTGCCTCCTGCTCAGAAGACAGGTTTGCACTGTGTCCATAGCTCACCATCTGGGGAGACTGTAAGGAAATTAAATGTAATTATATCTTGGATTTCTCTATTGTACCAAGCGACAAAGCTAACAGTAAACAAGCACTGAGTGGGATGCTTTGTCTACTTTCTTTTTTTAAGTTTGCTTCTTTAGGAGGAATATTTGTCACAATTCTGCACATGTCTTCTCTCCAAAGTTTTCCCTTATCCAGAGATGAGAATGCCTGTCCTAGTTCCCTGTTACCCTCATCACTTAGAGAGTCAGAGGTGCTCTGCAATGTCATATATTACACAAGCTATAATACTTTTCAGATGTTGAGGGCTTTTAAAACATAGGCATTGTTGGTAGGTAGTTGCCTGCTCTTTATATTCAACTGTAAAGATGGCCTGTGTCATGTAGATATCTTGGAAGAAATGCATATGAATGAGGGAGGTGGAGGTGGAAAGGTCAACTGCTTTACCGCTCGGGTCAAAGAGACATTTTAGTGAATGGGAAGGGCTGGGTTAAAGAAAGTTCACAGTCTGATATGGGGAAGGACACCAGTATCCCTGAGAGATGCACATATGTTTAGGATAAGCAATTAATAAGGATTTCCAAGACAAAAACAGGTTTACATTTCAGGAAAAGACCAAATAAACTCTTTGTTTTTTTCCCAAAAATCCACTTTGATTATCAGTTTCATTGAAGAATTCCTCTAATACAGAGGTGGTAGACTGAGAGTTAATGGAGAAGGTGAATTCTCATGTGGGCTATCTCCTTTAAGTGTCCTCCCACTGTGTGAACAACCTCAAGGCATACTGTCTGAAACAGATAAACTCTCCCACTCTACCTGATCTTACACTCTTCTAAAAATATGGTTTTAATGGCCAGAAAGTTCACCTTCAAAGCAGACTAGTAAACCAATCTGTAGGTCATCCCTAACCCATCAGAAGTTGGTGGACTTCCCAACAGGAAGATCATCAGGTGTAGACTAAGAATATCCACACTGGAGGACTCACTCTCCAACCTCTCCGTGCAGACCGGTCTTCACTCTTTCCTGTTGAGCTGCTGCCCCAGTACCAGGCCCCTTCTCTATCACTTGCACAGCCCCTTCCAAATCTGTTACTTCTGAATCCATTGTACTCACCTCTGGGAACACTGTGTAGATTATGAACATGGTTACAGACAGGAGTTTACCAATCCCAGTATGACTGAGTCACCTGAAGGGAGTTTTTTCCCAGGCCAGCTCCTGCCAGTGTATAATAGCCACTTCAGCCTCGCCATGGGGCAATGGGGATTATTGCAGTCAAGGCTCAACAGCTTTGCTCCTTTTGAACACAACTGGAAGTTAACTTTTAAGAAGCTTCTTTCTCGTGTGGGCTGTCACCTCACAGAGGCACAGGCAATACAGAGGGTAAATGTGTGCCTTTTACATTCTTTTTCCTTGCATGGCTCAGTAAGCCAAGCCACATAAATCTTTTTTTTTTTTCGCCTCTAAGCCCGCACGGTTTCATGGTAACAACTTTTCAACAAGCATTCTGGAGATATATTATTTCTTCTGCAGTAGAAATTGAAAAAATTATAAAGGAGACTTTGATAATTACTTTTAATCAGATTTCTTCCCTGATAACGAGTTGGAACTCCAAGTCAATTCTTTCAACAGAATAACAGCATTGTGGCCTTGCTGTCATGTTACATTCACTATGCATATCTCCATGGACATTTTACAAACAAACAAAAAGATAATCTGATCATATCTGTCCATATTCGGTGGAACTTAGTAGTGCACTTAAGAAGCAAAATTACAAACTACTTTTCAAACACTCTTGTGGGGATTTTCCCCTGCAGGAAAAAATATTAGAAGACAGGTGGTGTGAAATAAGGAAAATATATACTGGAGTGCTATCACTAACTTCATGAAACAGTTAATAAGAGAGTTTATGAAGAGTCCTGTTATCATGCAACTGTTGGGAATTAATGGTGCAAACCCACCGAAATTAGTTTTCCCAGTTAACGTGTTCTCTGTGCAGTCTGGATAATAACTCTTAGCTCAAAGTTTGTTGACACCATGGGCACATTCTTCTGGATTTATAGTCCTTCATGTATAACATTCATATAATCTGTCCTTCATATAATCTGTATAACATTCTTCCTCCTGCTCTCACATAAAGACAAAAGATCTCAGGGATTCTGAAAACTTGTACATTTCAAGGGCCTGACCGGCTGGTGATGATGTACGTGATGCCCCTCAGGACACTCTTGGCCCTCCTGGCTGCCAGGGCACTGCTGACTCATATTCGACTTTCTATCAAACAGGACCCCCTGGTCCCTTTCCCCAGCACTGCCTTTTGACGTCTCATTCCCCAGTCTGTCCATACATCCAGGATTGCCCTGTCCCAGCTGCAGAATCCAACACTTTCCCTTGTTGAACTTCATATGGCTGTTGATTGCCCAGCCCTCTCATTTGTGTAGGTCTCTCTGCAGGGCCTGCCTGCCTTTGAGGGAGTCAACAGCTCCTCCCAGTTTTGTATCATCTGTGAACTTGCTTAATGTCCCTTCCAGTCCTGTGTCCAAGCCGTTTATGAAGATGTTGAAGAGCACTGGGCTGAGGACGGAGCCCTGTGGAACCTCACTAGTGACAGGTCCCCAGTCTGATGTCACCCCATTCACTATAACCCTTTGTGCCCGACCCGTGAGCCAGTTGCTCACCCATCACATGATGTGTTTATCCAGCTCTGTGCTGGACATTTTGTCTGGAAGGATTCCGTGAGAAACAGTATCTAAAGCTGTACTGAAATCTAAAAATATTAGATCAACTGGCTTCCCTTGATCAGCCAGGTGAGTTATTTTATCATAAAAATCAAGTTTGACAAGCAGGATTTTCCTCTCATGAAGCTGTGCTGGCTGTGACCCATGAGTTGTCTTTCAGGTGTTTGTCAGTACCTCCCAGAATAATCTTCTGAATGACTTTACCAGGCACTGAAGGGAGACTGACAGGCCTGTAGTTTCTGGGGTCCTCCTTCTTGTCCTTCTTGAAAATTGGGACAACATTTGCCAGCTTCCAGTCAGCTGGGACCTCTCTGGATTCCCAAGACCACAAAAAAATCATTGAGAAAGGCTTTGCAATGACTTCAGCCAGCTCCTTGAGGATTCTCAGATGAATCCCATCAGGCCCTGTAGATGCTCCCTGCTGGAGCAGCAGCTTCAGTGTTGACTGGGAGTTGATCATTCTTGCAGCTGTGGTCTTCCAGCTCAGGGCACTGACATGCCCTTGGCCCATCATCCGTGTTGAAGACAGAGGCCAAGAATGCGTTAAACAGCTCTGCTTTATCTCTGTCCCTGTTTGTGAGGTGAACATCTTCACTCTGTAATGGGCTGTTGTTGTTTTTACACTGCCTATTGCCATTAATATATTTGAAAAAATTCTTTTTATTGTCTGCCACATTTCTGGCGAGTTTCAACTCCAGTTGAGCTTTGGCAACATGAATTTTCTCCCTACAGTGGCAAGCAACTTCACTGTATTCTTCCCATGTCACTTGACCTTGCTTTCACTGGGTATACACCTTCCTTTTTTTTCCCCTATTTTCAAGAGAAGATTCCTGTTCTGCCTCTCCTGCTTGACTTGCAACATTTGGGAATTGCCCACTCCTGTGCTGAGTAGGTGGTGTTTAAAAAGTGACCAGCACTGATGGGAAAAACCCAAACTCTCTGCTTTGTCATGGAGCTTACAGAAACAGCAACATGTGCCCCTCTTCTCAGGTAGAGCCATCCACCTTACCCACACAGATTGCACAGAATATTCTGCATTGGAAGGGATCCACAAGGACCACCAAGTCCAATGATTAAGTGAATGGTTCATATGGGGATCAAACCCACAACCCTGGTGTTATTACCCTGCTCTGACCAGCTGAGCTAACATTAGACCCAGACCACTCCTTAGAATCTCCCACAAGACAGGGAAAGGGAAGATTGTAGGCTGGCTTTTCCACAGGAGAACAGAGTATCATATGACATAGTGAGCTATAAGAACATGTAAGGACATATCAGATAACAATTGCATATTTGAATATTTCCATGAGAACATCTCCTCCCAGCTGATTCACAATCCTTCCTTTGGGGAATGAAAGGTCTGAGCACTCTACAGAATGAAAGAAAAGAAGCACTAAGGAAAAGCAGTAAGTCAGCATGTTTTTATCAACCCAGAACAAACTGAAAAAATGGCTGTATTTTCTGCAGTGAATTTCGTTTGGATAAGAAATTATGGAAAACCAGAAGCCTCTTTAAAAAAAATAAAATTGACAAAAGTGAACCTTTTCAAGAGACAAAAAACCTTTGTCTTTTTAGTGCTTCAGTTTATGATTTTAAAAAGTTTTATAAATGGTGAGATTTTTCATAGCTGTTAATTCCCTGCATCCTGCTGCTCTTTACTTCCTGAGCAAGTTCTATTGCTGGGTGAAACAGAAAGATATCTTAAAGGCAACACTGCTTTGCACAGTGAGTCACAAGCTGGAATAGCTAAAAAGAACTCCACAATTTATTCCCGATCTTAAATGGGAGCTGACTTGGATCCTCTTGATCAAACTGCTGCTGGAAACCTCCTCTTGTGAGCCATCATTAACACTTTTCATCTTCTTGTGTATTTCTCTTGGTGTTATTACAAGGAATAATCAGTGAACTAGGGAATCAAATGCATGT
This sequence comes from Ptilonorhynchus violaceus, assembly GCA_013397565.1. Lineage (NCBI taxonomy): Eukaryota > Metazoa > Chordata > Aves > Passeriformes > Ptilonorhynchidae > Ptilonorhynchus > Ptilonorhynchus violaceus. The sequence goes on along the minus strand of VZRJ01008657.1, from coordinate 523,244 downwards.
TTGAGGGAATCAAGGACATTCAAAGCATTTCAGGGTGACTTTTGCTTAGTGAATGAACTGATTCCAGATAACAGCAAAAATATCACGTGATTTTAGATAGAGTTGGCAGTTCAAAGTGCAGTGTCTTTAGTTATAGCGGATATAGAAAGCAGCCTCTCAAGAAGGGAACGGAGTGATTCAGTGAAATACCCTTGGAAGCAACAGAATTAATGTAATTCCATCTCTCTAGATCAGGAAATCATAGACTCATAGAATGGCTTGGGTTGGAAGAGACCTTAAAATCATCCAGTTCCAACCCTCCTGTCAGAGGCACAGGCAGCTTCCTAGACCAGGTTGCTCAGGACCCCATCCAACCTGGTGTTCAACACTTCCAGGGAGGGGGCTCCCACAACTTGTCTGGGCAACCAGTGCCTCATCACCCTCACAGTAAAGAATTTCTTCCTGATATCTAATCTAAACCTACTCTCTTTCAGTTTGAAGTCATCCCCCCTTTCCTATCACTACATACCCTTTAGGTACTGGAAGGCTGATAATCTCAGATAGTCACAGAAGAGTGATTAGAGACGGGTTTGCGCTGATTATCCACTTGTTAGGACTTTTAAAGGGAAAAAGCCCCTTAAAATTGCCTGCCTAACAGCACAATTAAAATAATTCTGGGTTGTAGGATTGATGAAGCAGAGCTTTTTGGTTATAAATGTTGCAAAAACACCCAATACACTTACTAGAGTAGGTCTGAATACACAGCAAAGTATCAAGATGCATTAAAAACATCATCCTTTCAGGCTATGTGTTTCCTTATGTCACTAATTTCTTAATCTATTTTAAATCTACCCACTCACTGTCAGACTGCAATACTTCTGCAGACAGCTTCCCATTTTTAAGATGATGTCCTGAGAGCTGACATCAATGGAAAATGCAAGCATTCAGTTCTTGCCAGATTTAGCCACACGCTGCTCCACAGCCTCTTAGAAAACATACTTTTTTTCCACTACAGTTACTTCACTTAGTAGCTGGCATATTTTATACTATAAAACTCTTAGAATGTCAGCCTCTAGTCCTGGGATAAATTCTATATCCTTAAGAAAGAAACAATGAGAAGTTAGTGACTCTGCAAACAGAGTAATAAAAAATGAAGTGTGGATAAACTTTCTTATTTGACATACATGAGAGCTTACTGAGTTAACTACCCAAATTAGAAGTGAGGAATAAACACTGCTAGAGTGGGTTCACCCTTAATATAACCTTCGACTCCAAATATATAAATCCTTTTGTGTTTCCTGCAAGGAGTCCAGCAAGTTCCCAAATAAACTGTTGACCACACTTTTACCTCATGCTCTTCACCAGCTTTCAGAAAGTTTTAAAGAGACTTCAGATATCCTCATTTCCCAAACATCCTGCCTTCCACCCCACAAAGATTATTTTATATCCATCTACACTTATTTTGTCAGGAAGCAGAATAAATGCACATTGCAGATGTGGTGTTCCTTATTTTAGCTAGGGCCTCCAGTAGGGATAAACGTGCGAACTGGAGCAGAGTCCCAGGAGATGGCTGTTTGCAGTTTGCCAAGCAGGGCTGTGTGCAGCACAGATGATTCACCCTGCTGATGCCGACTGTTTCTCAGACTTGGGAGAGGAGTCAGAAATGGCATAGTGGAGGAGCAGTTAAAGATAATATTCTTCTCTTTGATACAATATTTTCATATGGAAGTGAATCACTCACAGTTGTGAAGAGCTGAAATGCTTTGTTCAAGCTAACAGGAATTTTTTTTTTTAGTTTGTTTTGGTGTTTTGGTTTTGGTTTCTTTTTAGTTTTTACAAGGACTTGTCTCTTCTCCTGAAAAGCTGAATAAACAGTGAAATTGTCTAGCTCTGTGTTTGAATACTCATAGACTCACAGCTAGGAAAGAGTTCCTTTCATGTGCATGACTGCAGACAGTCATCTCCAATACAGACTTGCGATCCATTTGTGGTCACACAATTTTGTGATCGTTGAGAAAAATCTTCGGTACATAAGCCTGAAATCACCACCTTGACTGGCTTCAGACTGGTTAACCATTCAATTGCATGTAACATCTACTGAGAGGGCTCACCTGGGACTTGATTGGTGCCTAAGTCTTATTTGACCAGATTATAAATACCAGCTCCCACTGAAGATTGCAGGTCCCTGGATTCATGTTACCTGAAGGGCAGTGCAAGTCTGGCCATAATCTCTCGAGACAGCTCCATCCATTGGAACAGCAACACCATGAATGACAAGAGTAAAATCTGTATGGGCAAGAGGCAGAGTTTTCTTGGCAACTGACCCACTGAGCTAACACTCACCTCTGGAAGATGTCCAGAAAACTTGACTTCTTAGCAACAGTATAAAATAACAATGATTATTCTGTCTTTCCTTCCTGAAATACAGTCATTTGCAGCCCAGACTGAAAATGCAAAATCCAGATCTAGACTTACAGGGAAGTTTTAACTTACTATTAAAAAACCCAACTGCCAGAATACCTCAGCCCTGAGATATGTAGCTAACTCCATGCATTGCTTCACATGCAGTACGTGCAAATATAGGCTCTAGATATATAATACCCCCAAATCCAGCAAGCTGAGCAGGTGGCACATATTAGCCAACAGAAACTGGTAAGATTTAGATCACATCTCTAGCCTGTCTGGAGTCCCCTGTATTGGTTTCAAACCACTAGACTTCACCTAGGCATGAGTCCCTTCTGCCAGTCCTTCTCACCAAGTATGGCCTTAGCAATGTCTCTATTCCAATGGTGGATTTAACTGGGCATTTATGCAAAAAAGTACAACTAGAATAGATTCATTCCTGTGCTCTAAGGCAGTTGAACCTATGTTTTCCAGCCCAAAATTACTTTGCCACTGGTACTGAGGTGGAAAACAACGTTCTTTTCAGTCAGTGTTGTGGAGGCTACATCCATCCTCGTAGATGTGTTAAATATTCATTGTGCCCTAGAAAAAAAGACATGAGTGAACATGTCACTATAACTCACTGTTTTCTTATGATTCTCATCTGGGAGAAGAGGAGAATCTCACTTTCTCCTCTCTCTACCAATTCAAAATTTAAATATTTGAAAAGAAGTACTCTGTTCCACAAGAAGCCTAAGGCTTAGCCCCTTAGTGTTCTTATATTATTCTTCTTTCCTTCTTCTGACCTAATGAATATTTAATTATTCCCTGGAAAGTGGAATATAAGAGAATTCCACTCCAGCCTACTATCAGGTACTCTTCTAGAAAATGTATTGTGGGCCTTGTTGCTCCTTCTGTGAATGCTTAAACTGTTGGAGGTCATTAAGGATCTGAGGTACTGCATCTACCAGCAGCCTCTATATTTTGTTTAGGGCCTTTTCTAATTGATGTAGTCTAAACTGCTTCTCAGTTGAGCAAGAGAGATGGAAGAACCTCATCTGTAATGCTTGAGGCAGCTGTGCATCTGTTGGATCCTGAGAATGGAAGGTTGTTAAAAATGAAGCATTTCCAAGGTACTTAAACTTTAGAGATTTTGTTAATGAGCACATAAGTGACTGTGGACTTGGACAACTCTAAAGGCAAAGAGAAATGTTGCATTTTGAATACTAAAGTAGCAAAAACTTCTATAGCCAAAGTCCCAGTTAACTTCTTCTGTACTTTTCAGACTGAGGGTCCTAAGTCCTTAAGCTTTCTTATGCTTAGCATTGCAATGACATGCCAGGGATTGTGTGCAGATGGCAAGGGAGAGCATCCCTGGAGTCACCTCTCCATGGAACTACCGCAGATTGCTCTGAGCTGTCAACGCCTGCACCTCTGATGTAAGGCAGGTGTTACGAGACAGGGCAGATGTGTGGGGCTGTCCCTGCCATGCTGTGTGAGGCACCCTCTTGGCACGCCCTGCAGGCACCCCTTAGACTGCGGCAAACCGTACCAGGAGGAGCCAATGTAGCCCAGTAACATCTAAAGAAACACTGATGCTTCCAAGAACCTTTCCCCACATGACTTGAGGAGTTTAACTAGCAGTTTCATACTCTGTCGTGATTGTATTTCAAGAGAAATTCTGAAAATAGCGCAGCTTTTTTTGATCCTGCTTCCAAAGGAAGAGATGGGATATCTGGCAGGAGAATGCTACTGGTTTTGTCAGTAGGAGCACAGCCAGGAGAAAGGGAAGAGTCAGCACTTATGCTGGACAGTAGGGCTCTAAGTTGCTGCTGGCTTTGGCTTTAACTGTGTTCAGACTTGTTGCATGCAATTGGAGAGGGGCACTGAAAGTTTGTCCCCAGAAATGCAACAGTGAGAAGATTACTCAAATAACAGAAAGCTTGTTGAATCCCTGTGCACTCACAGTATTACAAACATGAAGTTTGTACAGCAAGAAAGAAATTTGTGCAATGGGAAGTGTAACAAAAAGAGACCCAGCTGATGGTAAAATCAATCAGATTCATAGAGGAGCAAAAATACAGAACCTTGGAAGACTGTGTGTACCAGTCCTTTGGAAAGAAGCTGTTCAATGGTCAACACTAAAAGCATTCTGCCAGATGTTTGTCTAACCCATCCTAAAAACATCTGGTGAAGGATACTTCATGACTTCCAAAGGAGAACAATTTCAGTGCTTTAACAGCCAAACAGAAGCCTTCTTTTATACCCAGTGAGATAATTTTGGTATAATTTGAGCTAATTTATGTTTGTTCTTATCCCATTGGCCCTGAAGAACTACTTATAATCACCTTCTTTGCAATAACATTTTATAGCAACAGAAGGGAGAAAAATGTTTTTCATCTTACTGGGATCAAGTAGAAGGAATAATTACCTCCCACATCTTTGTCAGCTCCTGTGTGAATGCAACCCAGAGTAAAATTTGCCTACTTGCCTACATTGTGAGAATTTTTTACTCATTCTTTGTCTGTATTCATACTGCTTTTTTTTTTTTTGTCATATTCCATAACTAAAATCTTGCCTTTCTCTGAATAACGTCTTGCGTACTGGTTGCATCATTTCATTGATTAGCCTGTAAATGAAAGTGTTAATAATTTAACTTTGTAGTCTAAGGAAAAGTAGAAACTACTGTAAGTATGCAGGGATATGCATGTGCTTAATCTTTCTTTCTAGAACAGACCTGCTCTTCTCTCTTAAGAACGTAGCTTCCCACTGTGCTGGAAATTATTCAGCATAAAGTGTGATAAAAATCAAGGGGTAGCTCTTTTTTTGCAAAACTTTTATTAAGACCAAATGAATACTCGGATACTTCCAACTTATTTATTTATAGAGGAATTTGATTCATTAATACCAGAGGCATCAGCTTCTGTCCTCCTACTTTGGGTAAGCTTAAGAAAATTGTTCAAAAATATATAGTCCCACAGAAGATCATTAGCCATCTGCACAAATGGAAATTTCTGAAGAACCCATTTCTGCATCCAGGATCTGCAGTGATACAGAATTAGTCATCATGAACATATATCCACTGTAATTTCAGTTGGAGGGAACCTGTATCTTCAATACATCAATTTCAATATTTTCTAGAACTTGTTACATCTTCTTTACTTTCCCATTTTTCTCGCTTACAGGGCGGTATTACAAAAAACACAGCAGAAGAGGGAAAATAAATCCAAAAATTAAAATGTTAAAATAAGATTCTATTCTTATGCAAAAATATTTTGTTTTTTTAAGTTAAAAGAAAAGGTTAGAAAAGTCACTATGTTAATCTAGAGAAGCTAAGTAATCAAGAAGAAGAATGAAAGTGCATAGTCTGAAAATCACCTGAATTACCTGTATTTTCTGGCAAAAAGCAAACTGAAACAGAGAACAAAATAATTAAAAACTTATGGGAAAACCCCACATGTTCTATATGCTTAAGTGTGTTTTCATCACTCCTTAATAATTTTGCTCTCAGCTCAATAAATAATGGCTGTCTAGAAATAGGAGGAGCCCTAGGCAATTAGAAGTATAGTACACAGAAATCCTTTTGTTATTTTTTAACTTCTTGTTCAGAGCCAGGCTCTGGGGTTCATGAGGCCACCTTACTGCTAACCAATGAATGTGATGTATTTTAAAATCAAACTCATTATGGTTAAAAATCAACCATTAAGATTTCTCCATGAAATTAGAAGAAATGTTCTGTAATAAGTTGTTCTGTAAGATATTTTAACATGGTTTAATAGATCTTCCCTAGCTCATGTGTACTGCAAGTCTAATAATGTACTGTAGGCTTTAAAAATGGGATTTAACTTCTGGCAGAATTTTGTTTTGTGTATATACATCACTGTGATTTAATAAAAGTCTGCTTGATATACCCCTGTGGCATTCCTCACCATAATATAGTCTTGTTGCTACAGCAATGAAACAGCAGAATTGGAAAAAAAATTTAGGAAGGCCTGAAAAATATGTTGCTGTTTTGTGCAAAATGGTCTGTCCTCTGTGGTAGCTCGGTATAACACATGGAGTTGGGGGGTATCTCACTCAATCTTTACTTTTGCAAACTAAAATTAATCAAGAAAAAAAAAAAGCTTGTGATAAACATGATCGAGGATGCAAATGAAAAGACAAAGGAAAAAGTGAAAGGTTTATTAACTGTTCTGTTCATGAGGATTTGGTTCTTTGCATGTTGTTGCCCCACCAGTCTGCACTGCTCTTACCACTTCTGCTCCAAACAAGTCACAACAGAAGGAGGGAGAAAGAAATATTGACTTTAGTCCACAAGCTGGAGTTCAATGGTTGTGCCAGACAGACATTTGTCTATATCCAGGTGACCATTTATATCTTTGTCCAGACGACAATGCTTATGATAGATGAGCAAGCAGTAAAGGTAGAAATGCAAGCATGGATGGCAGACTGAAACCCAAAATATGAAATGGATATATTTTGATCTCAGGCTTAAAACAGGAAAGGTTGACTGTTCTGGATGAGAAGTAAACCCAGTGAAAAGACACTGAGCTGTGTTGTAAAAGCTCTAGATTACATGATTATATCTATCTATATCTGATAGATAAAATGATTTATGGAAGCACATTATATGTTACGATTTATGTTGCAGTAGTATTTTATCTTTATGTAATTTCCTGATTCCTCAACTGCTAAAGAAAAGAGAAAGGCTTACCCATGCTAGTAAAAATGGTACAAATCCTGAGTATCATTAAACACAACATTCCACACACAGAACACTGAGCTTTAAGAAATTCTGTTAAACAACAGTATCTTTAGTGAAGCTCCTGGGTTCAGTACTTAATGATCTGACCTTGCTGAGCAGCTGATATGCTGCTGATATGCTGAGCAGTTGACACATGTCTAGCCTCAGTCAGACCACTCTGTAGCCCAAAGAGAGACTACAGCTTATAAAAGTCTCAGTTTGTGCCCATGGGATGTGTTTGATAGGCTGCATTTCTTTCAGTTCTGCTCAACTCATTGGGAAACTTTGAAATGTAGTAATATTTACTCCATTCACTTCTCAGTAAGAAATCTGCCTTTCACTCATTTTCAATATATTATTTTTAGATTCCATTGCTGCTTTGTAAAACCAAAGGTGGCAAAGAGAAAATTAGGGGGAAGGTTTAAAGATCAAAGCTTAAAATTGCCTACAGAAACCTTACTATTGCTGTTAAGAACATTATTCCCATGAGAAATTTTTTATTTTCACCAAAATCAAATTTTCCAAAATATTTTTAGTCAAAAATTTTAACCGTCTGGGAAATGCACTGCCATGCTGCTACCTAAACAGCATTAACAGATTTAGTTTCTTTTCATTCTCAGTGACACTGTTATAGTATATGGTTTTCATTTAATACTTGGCCTGAGCATGCTGTGAAATATGCATTCCTGTGGCATATTTCAAATCATGACAGGGGCAAACAGCACAGAATGCAGGAAAGGTTGTATAGGCCTAGTAAGAAAAACATATGGAAAACTCTTATTTGGTTCTAACCCTAATGAAACCTCAGGTTCTGCCAGCTATTGCTTCACAGAATCCTTGATCTGACACAAACACATGGATGGACATGTCTTCAAAATTCAAAAGCCTGCTTTTATAGAGAAGAAAGTTTTGCAAGACACATTAAAATAAATTTTTAAAGAAGTGGGGAAAGAGCGTGAGCTAATCCGCCTAGTGTGAGGATACACTATTTGTAAGTCTCAAGTGGTTCACATGTTGGAGTCCTATAAAATATAGATCAGAAGTGACGTGATAAACAGAGTGGAATAGCTTTCTAGATAATTCCTCATGGCTTTTCACAACATTAATTCTGATTTCATGTAATTCCATTTTCCAGGAAAAAAATTTGGTTTCCTTCTGAAAGTCCTTTATTTTCCAGTGTACATAGCAGTAATAAAGTCATTCCTAACTATATATACAGAGGCATCTTTCCGTTGTAATTCAGCCCATATCTGTGTACAGCCAATCAGAACAGCTACTGACTGCATGCCTAATTCAGTGATGGACAAAATGCCTTAATGCAGCAATGCCATTACATGCCAATATAATGTGGCTGAGGATGCAAACGTAAGGAGTTTGAGATACGTATCTTACTGGAATTGTAAGTAGTCATCAATATAAATAATCAGACAGCACATACTTAGAAGCAAATGTATTGCTCTGTCAGGGTTCCTGGAGTGTTTCCTGTAGCTCCTCTAGCACAGGTGAGCAGTTAGCAGATACTATGCACCAGAGGACAGGTTAGGTGGAAACTGTCTTGGTTGATAAGCAGAGGATTAGGATTCAGAAGGTCAAATTTTAATGTCCAGATCTGCCACAGATTAGCTGATATATGGAGGATAACTCAGATAGCTATTTTACGTTCCATTTTCTTCACATGCAAACTTAGGACAGTATTGCTGTGGGTAAAACACCCTGTTGGGTCACTTAGACACAGTGATTCATGACTCTGTGCATGCTCAGAGCACCAGAGAAAAGACAAGGAGTAGGAAGATCTGTAACATCCATGCTACTTTACTCTTTAAGCAGGGAGTGCTTTCAGGGCCTGTATTTATACCATACTTTTGAGGAAAGCTCCAGAAGCTAAGTAGACTGCATTGCGGTCTTCAAACTCATTTTTCCTGCCCTCCCAGAACAGAGCAGATGCAGTAAATTGCATTTCCCCTTTCCATTCTCAACAGTCAGCAGAAGTTATAATGCCATGTTCATATCTACGGTATGTATATCCTTTTAAGCCTCTAACTGCAAAAGTCCATCAGCAGTGATGGAAAACTTGAAAAAAAATCCTACAGTAGTTTACATTTGTAAATATGAAAATGCTGCAAATTTCCCAAATTTTCCAATTTCTATCGTGAGCTGTAAAAAAGAAAACAACTCTCCCACGCACTGATGTGACTCATGCACTGCAGGATTACCGAGGCATTGCTTCCCTGGAGGACTATTCAGTTACTCAGGGGAAACTGTAGGATAATTGTCCCTCCCTTTTCATGACCATTCATGAAAACACCTACTGAATATTTTGCTGCTGCTGCAGGCAAACTCTCTGAGCTCTGTTCTGGCCAGAAGATACTCCTCCTCTTCTGCTTTAACTTTTTGATCTTCAGAAATGTAAATGGCCTGAGAAACATAGTGAGCTTTCTATCTGTCCAAAATCTAAAGAAAGACCATGTCTATTGCTTTTGGCTGCTTCAGAGACAAGGCTGTAAAATAGTTACCACAGATTGCTTTTAATTTACTGTAGACACATGCTGACTGTTGAGTTTCCAATGAGCAAGTTTGAGCAATAGGAAGACAACAGGGAAAACAGAAACTTGCCTGTTACAGATGTGTGTCAGATATTAAACAGATATAATTAGGCTATTAATTACCATGGAATGAGTTTGCAATAAGTGTTTGTTTTTATTAAGGTTTTGCCTAGTGAACATAAAGAATTCAGACTTTCATGAATTGCAAAGTGATTTCTGAGACTAATGATAATTAGAGTGTTGAAAGAGAAGGGTAGCCCATTTCATTTAAGAAAAATAGAAAGGAACAAAAGGTTTGACCCCTGGAAATTGCTCCAAAAGTCAGTCTTTGAAACATGCTTTGAAATGTTCACCACCCTGGTAGAATTAGATCTGAACTTTCCCTCATCCTAGTTTTATGATTGGTATTTTTTAATCGCCCAACACCACAAGCATTTGTACATGTTATTCTCTTTAGGTATGCAAATAAATATTTAGCAATCATATTGTTAATCTATACACATTTTTTTCCCTTCTCTAAATCCTGAAAAATAAGGAACTGTCTCTATAGCATAAAACTAACATTTAACTCCCCAGATAAAATAGATTTTCATTGGTGCTTACTGATATTTAATAAGTGCTTTAAAATAGTGCTGTCAATTTTACAAAAAAGATTAAGAAAATACTATTTCTTATGGCAAAAATTTGTATTTTGTTACAGCACTTGTTTATTCAAACACACTAAGCTCAAGGTGATTTCAAAACCCGTGAACATTAGACCTGAAGGTTAAGTCCAAGACACTGAAGAAATCTCTTTGCTGTTTCTTGCTCCTGCATTATATACAAATCCATCTAATTCCCACTCCCTGCCCCCAGTCCCTTGCTCTCAGGTAAGTGCTGTAAGCATGGTTTTCGTTTTTCCCTTTGTGCTGGAATCCAGCCAGCATCTTTCTTCCTGCTCGAAGACCTTGTCTGACATTCAGGCACCTCGGCTGTAAGCTGAGCTGCTGCCCTCCTCTGCTCCTCTCTGGCTGCTGACTCTCCTCTAAGAACATTTCAAAAACCGTGCTGATGATCAGTTTGCCTTGGGCCCTTGTTCCCCCAAGCAGCGAGACACGGGTTTGATTTTAGCTGTGGTTGCAGTGAAATTTGTTACGTGCCTGCAGTTAATAGGTATATTATTAAGTCACAAGGATCAGGCCTCAATGAACATGCCCTCACTGGCCTGTAAAGTTGCACTTACTGGGAAATGAAAATCATTTTGAAACTCCAGAATTATTTCTATACTACTCAGTTCCAAATAAATCAACTTTCACTACTTTTGTGATATATTTGTAGAAAATCTATCAACTTCTCCCATAGAATAATTTTTTAAAGGTCTTCTTTTAAATCTCAGTAGTCTCTTGGTAAGGTATAAGTAGTAGTAATTGTGCCATGAAATTAAGGGTATAAATAAAAAGTACTTTAACCATGCCTCATTTTTTGCACAAAATTTCTTTTCATTAGGAGGCCATTTTTAATTTAAGAAAGTAATCCTCTGCATAATGTTTATCAATATCTAGACAGCTTTCACCATTTAATTACCAGAATGCTTAAAAATGTCAGTGTTCTGCAGACCAGAAAGTGAGGAGCTGCTGTTCCAGATGCCATCAGATCCCCTCCAGAAGACAATTAAATACTTATTCAAGATTGCAGACCACTATACCAAAGTCAGTAGACCTTTGTCATTTATATCAGCTGGAGCTGTAAAGCATTTGCTGCTCTGAAGGATTTGCATCCTTCCCTATTCTTTAAGCTCCGTAGTGTGTCCAGGCCAGTTTCCATCAAAAGAATTTACTATTTCTTCTTTAATCTGTTGTTTTAGAAGGCGTATAAGACGTATTTTTTCTATTATTTCTGTCATATTAAGAAATGTAAAATTAAGAACTGTAGTATTATGGAAGAAGACACATTAAGATTCCCTAGGATTGTCCAAAATGAACTCTGGTCATCCCTACTGCTTTTTGCCTGAATATGTACACTGCTATTGCCCTATTCTTTTCTGTCACTCTTCTCCCATTCCCATTGTTGCTATCCTTATGGCACGATAGGTATTTCAGAAGATTACAGCTGACCAGACTAGGTCATCCTTAAACTATTATAGCCCATGAAAATTATAGAGAAGTTTTTTTGTGCATCAAATTAAAGAGAAAGACTGACATTTTGATTTTAAGAAAGGCTACGTTTGACTGTTCTTCACACCACACTTAAAATTCTGTCACATCTATAATTTTCCTCCGCTGAATAAACCATGTGCTGGATGTCAGCTCAGAGTTCAACTGAGTCTAAACTTGACTGTATCCTGAATATTGAGTTTTTAATCTTTTGTTCCCCTTTAAAAGTTGTGCAGTGTCAGTTGTGTTTGTGCTGTGATTGAAAGGTAAAGTCTTGGTGCTATGAAACCAGTAGGGATTTTGCCACAGGATTTGGTGGGGTTCTGTTTCATTCATATCCCTTCTATTTTGTTCTATCATAAATACATTCACTGCAGCTTTTAGATTTAGTTCTCAGATGAAATGCTTTACCTTCTTTTTCAGATAAAAATAAATAGGTACATTTTGAGCTATACAGCATGGTGCCTTTTAAGAATTTGAAGAAGAGCAAAGGACAAAGCAGGGGGAAAATCTGGATTTGCTTATCTATTAAACTTTAATGCTAGGTATCAGGTTTATTTTCCAGATGAAATTGTGTTATCACTGTAAAAGTAAACAGGATACTTTTAGAACTGTATAAAGTATAGGTATTGATTTTCTGAAGCATTGCATTATGCAGCTCTTTCCTGACAAACTTTCTGGGTATATTGTTGTGCAATGGTCTAGCCTTTGTTCAAAGCCTTACTTCTTAATTTTTCTGGTGAAAGCATCAAATTTATCACAAAAGCAGCTCAGTTTCTGTATAAGTTACTTTGCTGTGCCCTGTGTTTAGAAATGAAATTAAATTGTCTTGATTTGAGGGTTAAAGCAAAGCTGCTATCTCCTTCTCAGACTGGAGAAGGAAAGAAAAAAATTGGCCCACCCTCACCTAAAGCAGAAGGCCTAGGATGCCTTGTAACAAGCAAAGCAAGTGTTCAGAAATGTGTTTTTCAGAAAGGCTGCTCAAAAATGTGCAAGAATTGATGGAAATACAAAGAACAGAATGCAGAAAGTGAGTCTGCACCTCAGATTTTTGGGGGGTGGGGGAAAAAGACACATTCCAATTATCTCAGCTGGAGAGCTGGATGGTAGTTCAATACCTCTTGGAAAACTTGTTTGAAGAGCAAGAACACATCACGTGTAGGAGCAGGGGAAAGGAGGGACCTGCCACCTATGCTGTGGCTGGGGAGCAATGTGAACCTTTCCTGGTGCAGTGTGGGCTTTGCTGATATCCCCTGTGGGAAGGGGTCCTTCTTGTGGCCTCTGCTTCTGTAGCTCATCCCTCTCAGACAAGGCTGGATGGTACCTGAACTGATTGTTGATTCCCTTCAGAAAAGGAACTTTGCTCACCTTCTGTACTTTAAAGCAGAGCCTGTAAAGTACACAAATACCTAGTGATAGAGGAGTAAAGATGTCATTCAAGGTGAGTGTGCCTTGGACATCTGTACATGTCTTTGCATTGCCATGAGATACGTGCAGCACTGTGGGAAGGGAATGAGTCTTCCTCTTTTGTAAACTTGTGTGACTTTGCTGGTTTTTCTTATCATTAGATGTTATTTTATCGAGAAAGCTTTTGGTGTACTTTTCCCCCTAGAAGTAGGATCTTTTTCACCGGTCTTCCCTTGGTTTCGCATTTCAAATAGATAATACAATGGCATTAGCATGTTATCCGATGACAGAAGAGATGTACTAACACACCTACCAGACAAAAGTGATTGGTGTACAGGCAGACACAAGCCAAAAACATTAAAGTTGTAAGGAGACAAAAAGAAAAGAGAATAGAGGAATTTATAGCATCATCTGTGCTCTAGTGCCTTTAGAAAAGCTGTAGAAAACTTACACCATACAAATAATTTGGGTTTATTTTATTAGCTGTGCATATAGTACTCTTATGGGCAAGATGGTGTGATAGCAACTCATGCATAATGCAAATGAAGTGTAGGTGTCCAGTATCTCTCATTGCATTCTCTTACTCAGTATTTTTTGAACACTGACTTTACATTTCATTTTCTACAAAATGAAGAGTCTTGCATTTTACAGTATGTACATACACAGGGTGAGGAGAAACATACAAATACTTACAACATCAAAACTGCACATAGAAATACCTGGTTTCTCAATCTGTGCATTTAGTGTCCGAATTTGACACCTATAGGTATCAACTGTGGGTTATTAGGCTGTATTTTTAGCTATTTTAAAAGGTAGCAAGAGCTTAGAGGCAGAAGAAAGGACCATTCAACTCCCACCAGAAAAACATTTTCTGTAAACCAGCCATTTTTCATACAACCTCAAAAAAATCTGTCATTTTATTCTTCTTACTTATGCTATGGTCTTCATCTTCTCTGCCAGCACTTTTGAATAAATCTCACAACTGCAAGAGGCTGTGGGCTCCAGGTTCATTCCTCATTGCTGGGTTTTCATATTGGCCATGGGAGCACTCAGAAGCACAAGGGAGACTGATGCTCAACTTTCACAGCAGTTGTGGCCCTTTTCCTCTAGTCCTCCGTGTCTCTGCCAACACTATCTATTCCCTACCTCCCCTCAAACATTTCCTGTATGTATGTATTACTCTTTTCTTCTTGTGGCTGCATACACAAGCAATTGTAAAAATGTAGATGACATTTTGGCCTCAGAGTGGACTAGGTTGTTGGCATTTCCATTTCCCTTTGCTGAAGAGATGTTAGAAAGTAGCTGAGAAAATTTAGTTTTCTGCTTTCACATGTTATATGATTCAGGTCAGTGGGTTTGGCACTTCTAGGGAGTAGAACTGTTACAAATAAACCTCACAGAGACGAGGGAGAGGTGCTCTTTATGAAGTTGAGATTGAATTAATGAAGGCCTTTGAAGATTAAGATGAAGGCCCTGAGTACAAAGAACCAGCAACAGAAAAAGCTTCATTTCCTCTGGGTATGTTTTGGAAGCCTCATCCAAGTCACTGGGAGGTGCCTCAAAGTTTTATAGTGATAACAATCCCATTTGCATGAACCCTACATGTTTCTAATGCAAAAAGAATTCTAGCCCTGTTCTAGTAATTATTATAGGTGCTTTCTAGGAAATCAGGCTAAAAATACTAGCAGATAATATTATGTCACTACAAGATAAAGTCCCCATTCAAAACACGTTATATCAAAGATGATTTTCATCAGCCCTGGTGAATATTTAGGGTTACTTCTATGTCACTGAGTTGTTCTTGCTGACTTAGCTATGGAGGGGCAAGAGTCACTGACAGCACAGGAAGAGAAACGTACCCATACCTGTAGAACAGGTTAGTGGTCTCTACCAAGACATTTGTGCACTATCTGCTTACAGCTGTGCAGATGGAGAGTTAACTATGGCATCAAGTCCTACGTGTGATATGCTCTGTTTGAAAGGAGTCAGGACTTGCTGACTGAATAAATTCAATGCCAGTGTTTTAAGGGGTTGGGCTACATTAAAATTAGGAGTGCAATTAATGTGCATAGCTCACTGAACCCTAGGAACACTGAGGTCTGAAAAGAGGCTCAGAAACAACTTGTATTTGGCTGAAACTAATGTTTCAAGTATTTCATCACCAAGCGATTAACAGTTTCATGGCTATAAAAGAATAATTTCATAGGCATCTTTAGCAATCTGACAAAAACAGGATTTGGTATTACAGCATTATGAAAACTTCTCTTCATTTGTCAGTACTATAACACAACATTTCTCATGTTAGTGTGATCACAAAAGAGAATATTTCCTGGGAAAGTAGTTTCTTTGATTGTTGTTCCAGTCTATATTATTTGTTCTATCCAATAATCTATGACTCTGTTTAGTAATAATTTGTTTCGTTTTGGTGGAATCCCTGAACAAATTTCAGCTTAACTTCATTGCTGGAATTTAGTAAGCAACAAAGAAAAGCCTTTTATGTTTCTTTATTAGTGATACTCTGAACTGTACCATTTGGTGTACTGAGTACAGTAGAAAAATACAGAAAACAGGATCCAGTCACCATAACACCTTGCCAGCAGCCAGATCCGTGTTTCCTGATGAACTCACAGCAAGCTGCTTCACTAAAGACTATTTCCTAAAGGCTTCAGCTGATTAGCTCGAGACAATTCTTAGCCTGAACAAATACGGTGTACACTTGAACTGGTACAGCTGAAAGCTCATCCAAACGCCCAAGTTCCTTCCCCATCCCATGCTGGGGCAAGTCTGATAGCCTGCAGTTCCTTCTGGGCTCTTTCTGATCTCAAATTCTGTCTCAGGGAAAAATTAAACAGGATCTTCTATCTATACTAGGTAATTAGTTTATGGCACATATTTTATAACCATCTGGAAATTCACCATCTATTTCATTGTTGCTGATAGCAAATAGCGTGTGTTACTCAGTGGAAGATTTTAATTTTCTTCCTGGTGCTGGAGAGCTGTAGAATTTCACTAGTATACAAATTTTTAGTATCTTCCTTTTTTTTTTTTTTTCCCAGTAAACAGGCAAGCAATAATCACAGATTCTTGGATCCAGATGAAAGGAAACTCTTCCTTTAATTTCCTCCACTGCAGCTGTCCTGTACTGAAGTCATCAGCCATACCTAGTAATGAGTTCTTGCTGTAGGAGCACTATCAGCCTTGTGCAAACCTCATGGAAGTTTCTGCTAAACATTGCAGATATCACACCTACTGTTCCTTAAAGTTTGGCAGCCTCCCCCTTTCTGCTCCACTTCATCTTTGCTTAGCCTTTTGCAGAAAACTCATGAGATTCATAGGATTTGTGAAACTAGGGGAGAGTTCACCATGGTTGTTGACAGATGCACTTTGAGATACGGATACCAGTATATGAAAAGAATTATTAAAAGAAAGCATTCCCATCCTGCACAGTGGTATTCTACCAAGCAGGGGAACACAGGATATGGACAAATCAGAATAGAAACTCATTTGGCACAGATCATCAAGGGTCATCTGTTTGTGGACTGAGCTGAAAGAGAGGGTTTTCCTCTCACTGAATACTGGTCTGGGTGTAGCATCAGTTTCTCTGTTAAACTGGAAACAGACTGTGCTCTCTAACATGGAAAATGTTGGTAGAAAGAGGGAGAAAGGTTTTCTCAGCAGCAAGTTGCAGGCTGTGCATCTGTGCTGGCTGGACTGAGGTGGCTCAGGGTCCTGGGTGACACTTCTGTGTGCCTGCAGTTAGAGGAGTGAGTTTTGTTTCTTGGCCTTCATGCCATTCCAACAAAAGCCACTGTTATGATGGCACATTCATATTTCAGAGAGCATTATCTTAAAATCAACATAATCTAAATATGTTTTGGGAGCCTGAGTGCTGTATATGCTGTGACTGTTGTTACTCTACATTTCATTACAGTCTGCCACTAGAAAACAATAATCACAATTGATTTTTTTTTTGTTATGTAGACAAGAAGTTGTGAATATGCAGCCAACGTGCTGTCAACAAATTTAAGACACACAAGTAAAAATAAAAAATCCAGTGGTTCAAAATGTAAGTGTAGGGAAAAATGTAACAAAATAGACATTATGTGGAAAACCTTGGTAGGAATGTTCTTCCTGGAGAGCCCATGCTCCATTCCCAGGAAAAGGGCAGGCAAGTTGCCAGAGACCAATGGATTCCTAAAAATAATTTTCATTTTTAACAGTGTTGAATGCCTACCATGCTACACAGACCATGTCAATAGAAAGGCATCAGGCTTCCTTGTGGATGAGACACACTTCTAGTGTAAAATGGGGGAGAGTTGCACAGCCTCCTCAAAAACTCTCTTTTCACACCCACTCTGAGATTTTAAATGCATAAAAGCAGCAGGACTAATAACAAAATTAATGAGGCTTAGGATTCATAATGTTTACAATGCAAAACTGCCCAAAGCACAATCAGTGATGGGAAACTGAAACAAGATCACTACACTGCCAAATTGCACGTTTTTCATAGGGAAAGTGATGTAATTAAACTCACACGCAGGACATTATTCATAGGCTAGAGGTCTACATGTTCTACCACCAAGAGAAATGCCCACATTTGACTTGTGTTATGAGTAGATAATTCCTTCTAAAGTTAATTTTTACTGCCTGAAGACTATGATGTGTATTGATGAGACTCTAAAATTTCAGGAAAGGTGATTTTCCAGGGATGTGTTTAAAGGGAATTATATTGGTATAAAAGAAGAAGGAATTCAGCTTGCCATTTCCAGATATTCGGCAAAGCTTAACAACACAGGAATCTACTCTTGCACTGTATTTTGTATGTGTATTTCTACATGTGTACTTCTTGTATGAGCAGATGTAGGTACATATATACATGTATATATGCATGTATAAATGCATGTATGCAATACATGCATATATGTAAGTGTGTGTGCTTAAGGTAAGGCTGACAGATGTTTCCTGAGCCATAGCAAAGTTGTAAAAATTGTGTTATGCAAACTAGTGGATGAAGCATTCGCTACATGAGTCGTATTTTGTGTTACTAGTACTACAGCTAGTACTCAGAAAGTCACCACAGTTTTGGCTTCTTTTCTTGTTCTGGGGCTGGATCAGATTTCTGCTTGACATAGTCTTATACTTCCAGTGTTGGGGTTTTTTTCACAGTGGTACAGCATGAGCAATTTAGCTGCTATCTGATGGAAGAGAGCTTGAAGCTGTGTAGGCCCTGTTCTGAATGCTTTTAGGGCTAGGCTGTAGTAAAGAAGGACTCTTGTCCATACACCTTCCTAATGTCTTATCATTATAAACAAGATTTGAAGGGTACTGAAAGTCTTATGAAGCATTTGAAGGAAGCTGACAGTGTAAGAAGCGTTAGAATCTCAGATCAATGCCAACCTCCTGCTCAAAGCAGAACTAAATCTGAAGTCAGGCTGTGTTGTTCAGGGCCATGACCAGTCATGACTTGGAAATTTCCAAGAGCAGAAGTTTCACAGCCTCTTTGAACAAGCTCATTCCTATTGTTGCTTCACAACATGCAAGGATTTTTTTGCTTTATATTCAGCCAGAATTTCTCTTGTTGCAGCCTGTGATCGTTGTGTCTCCTCCTTTCCCTGAGCACCTCTGAGGAGTCTGTTTTTTCTTTCTTTTGGGTAACTTCCCACTAGTCACTAAAGACAACTAGATCTCCCCTTAGACTTCATATCAAACAAGTCCAGCTCTCTTAATTTCTCCTTTTATGCATTTGTGTCAGTCACCTAATCTTAGTGGATCTGTGCCAGCTGTTTGCAATTTATCCATTTCTCTCTTGTACTGGCAAGCCCAAAACTTAACACAGTCTTCACTAGAGTTGAAACACTAAAATTTAATTAACCACACACATACAAGTCAGAATTAATTGCCATGTAAATCAAATTTGGGGTTGAAGGTGTAAAAGGATTTAGTAGTTTCCAGTAGTGAGTCAGCATAAGTTTTTGAGAATCTAGTTCAGTAAGAAGTCTGAGATCATACAAGAGGTCAACATCCAAATGATATAAAAGAGAAATTTTTATAAGAGAAAATCTTGTTTCTCTGTTGGTGGTTTGTGCTGTGCTATTTTTGTTCATTGTAAGATGACTGTTTCATACCTTGGTGACTTCAAACAAAGTGCTATTTAAAATTGAAATGTCAGCTTGACTGGGAAAAAATGATCCAGAAATCACTAAAAGGAAAAGCCTGTGACAGATTTTTTTTCCGCCTTGCCTAGAATGTTGATTCCCTTTTTAAATTGTTTATAATTTTGTGGTATATGCAAAAGGTACACAGGGTGCCTGTAGATGATTTCAAGAGAAGAACTTAAATTTGCTGCAGCAGCATCTATATTTTAGTGTAACTCCCTAAAAAATTATTAACGTATGAAAAATTTCATGTTGTAAACTTCCCTGGTGCTGTTCTTGTCTTTGAGTTGCTAGCATAATATACGCTATTATGATGTGGGAATACGACAGTGCACTCACCCTTGATAAGCACATTGCTGGTTGATTTAAAATTCAATTGCTAAGTGGAGCAAAGATTTACCTTTTCAAGTAGTAATCCTTGTCTCAAATATAGCCAGAAATGTTGATGTAATCATTACAAAAATAGCTGTCCCCCAGAACTTCAAAATGATAAGTCAACCATTCAATAATAAATTTTAAAAAAACTTATTCTGAAACCTACTCAACATTTCACCCTTACTTGATTCTAAGACAAATGCTGATGTTGATTTTGGTTTGACTGTTAGATAGGACACTACTGCCACTAAGCCACACATGCACACATGCACGTTCTGCAATGTTGCTTTGGAATATTTCACAGATTCTGTGATATCGACAGAAAACTCATATCCTCACATCTGAAATTGTATTTGTGAGGTTCTGTGCCCTGAGGCCAGACTGCCTGGGTAATAACCAACATAGTTTATGGGGGCAAGGAACCTTGTCCTCCTTTGCTCAGGAACACAGTCAAAATCTCCTTGCTCTCTGGAGAGAATAAGTCAACTGAAGGGAAAAAGATAAGTGATAGGACTGCAACACCTTTTCAAGGTTTGTTTTTTCCTTTAAGGTTTTGCTTTGTTCCAGGAGATTATTGTCACAGGAAATGGAGCAGTCTCTGCAGTCAGAAAGATATGGACACACCATTATGACTAGCTTGCTGTGGGAAGAATTCCTGATACAGAGTATCCCTATACACAGTCATGGCTGGACCCTTCTAACCTCTTCATTTCTGTAGCAGCCCTAAATAGAAGCGCATGTCAGTCACTGATACCGTCCCGTCTCTGTCACAATAAAAAATGAAGTAAACATGAGAAAGAAATAATCTTTGGTGTGTTTGCAATATATTTTGAAAGGTCCTATAAGGTTATGAGCATTATCTGGAAAGCCAGCTGTGCCCTTTACCCCTCCCTGTTCTTGATAAGTCTCTTACTCAAATGGAGGACAGGTTGAACGTCGTTGCACTGACGTTTTGAACTTTATCTGCTGGTTCTTATCTCTTCTGCCACACAAAAAATATACATGAGAACCTTAATTTCTGCACGTTAGCAGCAAAAAGAGTAAAAAGAAACAGGTCTTTCATTCAGCTCTTCTCAGACCTGAATGCTAATGAGAGATTGCAGCCCAGAATATCAGAGAAGAATATCAATGTAGAGCACATGCACCTTCCTTCAACAGAATTACAGACCTGGTTGCTGCTGCATCTTTCTCAGTGTACATGGTGCAGGATGTCTCCTGTGTCAGTTAATGCCACAGGTCCAGTACCAGGTTGCTGCTGCTATTATTGTTGATGTGTGTAGCAACCCCAGAAATGAGTGAGGCTGTATCATGGTGGGCACTTCACACAGACAGGGAATTGTCAGCCTCAGAAAAGTTACACTCTGTACCATCAAAGCAGGTTAAAGAAGGTGAGGGGGTAAGCAATACACAGGGAACTGAAGACCCAAATGAAAGACTATGAAGCTAGCTCTCTTTGCGGGGTCACAGCTGTGCTGGAAAAACTTCCTCTGTCCTGCTTCAACCTACACTTTGTGACCAAATGGTGAATCCAGGCAGGGGCCTGTCATATCCAAAGGGCATCTGGAGCTCACAGTGAAAAAGAGCTCACATCCATCAGTTCACAGGCAAGCTGCCCTGGCCTTTCCCTCACAGCCACGGCCGTTAACAAGCTCATGTACTCATTGCTGGTGAGAAGCTTCTGATTGTTTGTGGAGCTTAGCTTTGACTACAAGATCAAATAGAAGCTGTCACATTTGTGACACCCCTCTCACTTGTACTAATGTGTCTGACTTTCTTATCAGAAGAATAATAAAATTAATAAGTGTTTTTTCTCTTAATAATAAATGCAAGTAAAATAAACATAGGTTCATGGTTTTACCCAATGTTAATTCTTAAGTATTTAGGATTTTCTTACTTTACACAGCAGCACAGTTTGATGCTCTTACAGACATGAAATAATCTAGATCCATGGAAAAATAGAACTGTTATTCAGAACACATACACTGGGATCAGTGACACTTGCAGCTGAACGGGAAATGTAATGTCTAATTTCTAGTGCCTAACATGAGGCATAACATTATGTTAAGGACTGTAACAATCCATCACAGTCAGTGCATGACAGAACTTCTAATGCTATGCTTTAAGCAAGAAAGCCACAGTTTCCAAAACTTTTAAAATGTTCCACAGCTTAAAACTATCTTATGTACCAGAAACACAGAATGTTTTAGGGAATATTGGTGGAAGGAGACATTTTCAGTTTTGCAATGACATTGATGAATCCAGTAGCCTGACAGATGAAAACTTTATTTGAAATAATACTGTACATAACATCATACAGACTACAAAATACTCAACTGTGTGTTAAAAACAAGTCTTCTTATGCTGACAAATCTGCAGTGGAGTCACATGAGGTAAGTTCAGTATTTTACTACTGAGATAAATGGTGTTGTATATAGCTTTAATAAGAACTGCAATATTTTGGGAAAATATTTGGCATTACAAAGCTTGAAAAGAACATATTGTATTTAGTGGAAGTGAATCTTTTATGCTGATAGATATTGTGTTTCTTTTAGAGACAGACAAATATTTAGGCTGTCCATTATTTGGATGGAGGATATCCTTTTACCAGATACCCTAATATTTCTAAACAAAAATATTAAGAAAATGTAGTTTCTGTGGGAAATGTTGGTGCTCCAATGTCAATATTAAATTGACTTTGCCCTTTTTTGTTAAAAGGGCAGTCAATAAATACAAAACCCTGTATTTATTGTAAAGGTTTGGTTGCATAAATTGCATGCAGCTTTTGTTACTGATAGCACTATCATTAAAATCTGATTCAGTCCTACTTTTCTTAAAATGTGCATTTTAAAAATTCTTATGAATTTTACCAACATGAAAGAATTATCATTTTGCCCTGTAATGTTTGCAGCCAGCTCTTTGTTACAGTATCAAAATTTCTTCTGGCAGTTAAGAAATTTTGTTAGCAATTTAGAGGGAATCATCATGTAAATGAAATTCAGGTTTAATAATTAAATTCTACTAACTAGAGGGGAAGGTATACTCTACAAAAATTCCTTCAAGGTTCTGTAATTGCTGTGCAGTTTAAACCCATTACAAATTCTCTGAAGTTGGCTATTTTAAGGTGTTACTCTACATTGCATAACAACTTGTGAGCTGTGACATGTGCTACGGTGAGCTCCCTCATGGTAGTGGTAGCACTGAACATACTGGCATTCACTGGGGCTTCTCCATGTCTCTCATGCCACTGCAACAAGTTACTGCTGCCTTGCGCTCAAACCTTTGCTTTGGCATGCTTCACTTAATGGCAACTTGCCTGGGTAGAGACAGCTGTGAGATGGCATTTCTTTACATTTCAAGTCAAGTAGCACTTATCTATGCACAAAGGGCAGTGCTGGTAGTATTAAACAGAGGAAAAAGAAATAAGAAGCCATTTGTTGATTCTAAGAGCTTTTTCTATAACCAAATAAATTATTCTATGAGAATGAGTTCATAGCTCTGAGCACAGGATGTGCTACATTAGATAACTGTGTATAACCCATTCCACTGGATCAATAGCACTGAACACTGAGTTGTCTGTTATGTGATTTATTCCTTCTTTCAGTCAAGGTCAGGTCAGTTAATTTGGCAAGCATTTGAATGATATTTAATTAAAGCCAGTTCAATAATGATGGTGTTTTTGTCATACCTTTTACCATTACCAAAAGTATTCCATTTGCTAAAAAACATTCTTAGCTGATAAAAAGCTGATATTCTTTAGCTTAACTTCTGCCCTGAGGAGATCCCTCTTGTATAAACTCCAGCTCAGTAGGTTTAAGTTTGTGCCTTCTGGAATGTTATGTAATTACAGAGGATCATGAATACCTTTAGCTGCATTATTGTAGTTGCTTAGGTGTTGGGCAGTTTTCAGTGGCGAACCCTGGTGTAGAGGACTGGAGCTTAAAAAAAGGATTGTTAAAAAGAATGTTATGTATAATGTACAAATGGAAATGTGTCCTTCCTCCTGCACTCTGCCCTACTTGAGAGTTCAGTGCAAAGTAACAAAAGCTCCACCCTTACTTGGGTGCAATTTTAGGGAAAAACACATGAAAAAGTTTCTAACTTTGCAAGCTTGCTCATATCAGTGGGAGAATTAAGTAAAAAGAGTGAGTGTTTTGAAAATGCCAGGAGAAAGTAAAATTACAGACGTATTTGAAATATTGAATGTAGTAACTCTGTTAGAAGAAATGACATGCTTTGAACCTCAGGATGTTATGTTTCCATGTATACACATGTATGCACATGCTACATCTAGTGTGGGCTATAGAGATATAAAGCATATTTTGCATCTTATTACGGAAACTTTACTTTTTTTTGCAACACTATGGCTCACTTGTTCCTTCTGACGAATTATCTCTGTGCCACTGCACATCTATGATAATGTAGTCTTCTGGGGCTAGCCTCTGCAATTTTATCGTACTGAGGCCAAAAAACCTATCTGCCCTAACACACAAATATTTTATTTATAGGCCAGTAGGACAGAAGCCTTCCCATTCTTTATCTTTTATAACACTCCACATAGTGTGATATCAGGTAGGGGAAAACTTGAAGTTAATTTCAGCTCCATGGATAACCTCTGGCATGAGCACATAAATATAAAGGCAGAGCAGAAACAAACAGTGGGATGCTTTTAGAGGGGAACAAACTCTCCTGCCAACATCTCTGAAACAACTGGAGATGCTTGAGACAGGATAAGTTAGCACTCATTAAGTTAGTAACTGCTATTTTCTCATGGAGTGTGCAGTACAAATGACCTGGAACATGCAGGGTGTCACAGGTCCTTACAATAATCCAGGGTGTCCTTATAGTCAGGCAAAGTACCCACATTTCTACATGGCTTTTATTGACTTCACATAAGGAGCAAATGTAGCAGATCCAAAAAAACAGAAATTCAGTTTAATTTTGCATCATGCTGTCCTAACCTATTGGTTATGGTACCAAAATGTATAGGCTCTTTCCACTCTTCTGTAGCACTGAGAGTGGCAGACAGCTGGTACTGGAGGGAGGGTACCTTGACCTGTACTGCTCCTGCCCCGCCTCACAAAGAAAACCCAGGATTGCCCACATATTGCACCAAAATTGGGCATCTACTGAGAAGGTCAAGAAGATCCCCTAACACCTGCTCTAATCCTTGCTGAAGCAAAATAAAGAGTCCTATTGACTTAATATGATTTTTGACTTGGGTCCTCCTGCAGGCAGCCCATAATAAAAGTCTTGAGACTGTTTAGTTGTTTTTGCCAGCTGAACCACTCTGATGTTTCCTGTGTAGCACCTGTATATGTACCTGCGTGAAAAGGGGTGGTCTGAAATTCCCACATGTACCACTCTATATTTCCTCTCTTTGTCCCAGAGGCAACAGCCTAATCTTGGGGAAGTGGAGATCTCACACAGGTTGTGCTTTCCTGTACTAGATGTGGAATTAAATCCGAGAAATTAAAAAAAAAAAACCAAAAACCAACAAAAAAATGCCAGAAGGAAGTAAAAATGTAATTAAGAACTGACACATTAATTTTTGCTGTGTTTCAACGTGAAATAGCAGAGGTTTTGGTTAGGATGAAGGATCCGTGCTAAATCATGCCCTTGCCTGCCTAAATGTAAAAAAAAAATGTAAAAAAAAAAAAAAAAAGTCTTTTTTAAGCCTTTTGACCTTGCTTTTTTAGAAGACAGTATTAATATTGCCTGAATCAGTGTTCTGTCACCATGCATAGCTATTGCACACACTTTACAGAGATTCAGCATTTATATTTCTAGAAGCTTTAACAGCCTATCTCAGAACTTTAGGAGTGACAGATAAAAGGAAAATTTTCAAGGTTGCTTACTGTTTTGTAGGACGCAATTCTTTTACAGAATGCATTTTTTATTTATCAAAAACATACTTGATATTGCCACAGAAAAAAGTCATGACAGGGAACTATATTTTTGCAGTCAGGTTGAGTGGATATTCAGAGTTTCTAAGTTATCACTGTAAGTTCAGCTGCAGGTTTTCTTTCCTGCCACTTACATGACTGATATTTTACTGGGGATCTTTGTGAAAATCCTCAGGCTCAGAGGTAGCCTCACATTCCTGGAGAATCCTTTTCCCATATTCTCAGATTATAAAGTCATCTCAGGCTATGGGGTCACACACTGGTTGTGCAGATCACAGGGTACCAGCAGCAGCAGCCACTCCTGTAGTGGAAAAAGTGTATTCCAGAAAACTAAAAATACCTGTCACTGGGGAGTGTGATTAGCAATAATTCACATGCAAATGGAGAGAGCAGATAAGGACCCAGAGGACATCCCTGAAGAAGAACCACCAGACAACAAGTATGTGCAGGAAGAAAGGAAATTTTCTTTCACATATCTGCCAATAATAGTATGCACTTCATGAAATAAAACATCCTGGGAAGTGACAGAACCA
This sequence comes from Ptilonorhynchus violaceus, assembly GCA_013397565.1. NCBI lineage: Eukaryota > Metazoa > Chordata > Aves > Passeriformes > Ptilonorhynchidae > Ptilonorhynchus > Ptilonorhynchus violaceus. The sequence goes on along the minus strand of VZRJ01008657.1, from coordinate 497,091 downwards.
CACAGTTTAATGTTGTGGGAACAATTTACTCTGAAAAAAGTGTGTTTCTCATTCACAGTTTAGAAATTTCTCTTTAAAATATATTAATCTTTTAAATAATGAACAAACAAGGCTGGTTTGCTGAGCTGTTATATAACACTACAGTATTTTAGTTTGCAATTTTTCTGTCTTTACAGTATCAAAGGTGCCATCCATTTTTGCTTGTATTTGTTCTTCAGTAGTTTATTACTCAACACTACAAAGTAGAAATTTCTTTTCAGAGCGCATCATAGAAAAAGTGAGGAAAATAAAAGGATAAAATCTACATAAGAAGGGACTAAGGGTGTTTTGCATGGCAAAGAACCTCCTGTTTCTGCATCTAAAATCTCGTCATAAGCAGCAAAAATGTCACCCTAAAATGGCTCTTTAAGCCATTCACTGGCAGATCAGAGCAGTGCACCAACAGATCAATGACCTGCTCCCTGGCAGGAACAGCCAGCAGTGAGACATACATAGAAAGTAAGGTCACCAGACTGAGACCACTTTCCTACAGGAATCCAAAGTGGACCTGTATGTTTTTCTGTCACACTCTTCAAACTAAGTCCAACTGCAGCTCCTGTTTGTGAGATGTGAAGAATTGCAGTGTGTAGTCCAAAAAATCACGGAGTCAAATATTTTCACAGGGATAACTACTGTGAGGTGTGTACAGCTCAGCAAGGCTAAGTCTTAAAAACAAGCCTAGACAGCACAGTCTTGCTGGGCCTTCAAGCTTAGCACAGGAGCAGCGTCCTTAAAATGGACAACCTTGCAGAAAGCTTGATGGTCTGGTGTCCCAGGCAGTCATGGCTATACCTGAGCTTAAACCAGCCCAGACAGCTGCAGTTTGCATTCCTTGAATACGTCAAGACAAAGCTCAATGAAATGATAAACTGGGCTCAGTGTCTCAGAAATTCAACAGTGTAGCACATACAGCATTGAACTCCACAGCTCCATAATCATGTATAACAAGGTACAGTGTTTGATTTCTAACAGATTAGCAGCTCCTACTGCTTGTTCTCCACTTACCGTAGGAGTCTTGTCTGATCTTGCTGGCTTTTGCAATAGCAACAACAGAGTGAGAGTCTGAACTCCAGGGATCTGTGTTAATAAAACAGGATTATGATCTTTGTGAATCTTAGTCGAAAGCTGAGGATTACAGCTTCAGATATAAGCAGATGAACTCTTCAAAAGCAAATTTTTTTTTGGTAGTTGCTTCTAACAATGAAAAAGAAAGGAGAAGGAAATTATGTGACATAGATAATAAGGTGTCCAAAAGCAGAATGTTTCTCTGAGATATTAGCAGCCAAAGTTGTGCAGATACTTCCTCCTAGAAAGAGCAATATAAATACTTTATGTATGAAATCACAGCTAATATTGCAGAGTTTAACTGTTATTTCCCAGCTCACTGCTAGTGGTAAGCAGCTAGGCTTTCTCCTCACAGATGAGTGTTCCAATAGGGTCCCCAGCCCACTGCTTGGTGCAGTGCTCTGGGGCAGAGGAGGCAGGACAGGACTCACTCCTTTCCCTATTCCATGCTACCAGTAGTATCCTTTTTGAGGCATTTTTGCTAAATTATAGAAAGCACTGATGCTGGCTTCAGAAGCATGAAATCCACCAGAAAGCTGTAGGAGTTCAGGGGCTGGGTATTTAGCCAGAATTTAGTGCCTATGGGTTGAAAGTGTGTTCAGATAGATTTTCCACAACTCTCGACATGCCTAAACATCATCATTTTGGCCTGCACACTCCTCACACTGTCAGCTCTCCTCGCTGACAGCTGCAAGGGCAAACACAGCCTGTTCTGCTGACGCCCTGCAACACCTCAGGAGGGCCAGGGGTTTAGAGTTTCCCTCAGGATCTTGTCCTGTGTAATTTGACTTTGTTAATGCAGATAAAGTGGGATATTGCATCCAGAAAAGCAACAGCTAGCGATTTGGGGATTCTCCAGTTTGAGTCCTGCAAGGCAGTAATCAATGATCACGAGGTGAGCATTTAGCATCAAGAATTGCTTTTGAAAATTTGTCTCACTCTTTTTTTTCCAACCTTTATGATTCATTCTCAGTCCTGCCTTCTTTTTCTTAAAGGACATTCTTTTTATAATTTCACACTGTTACTATACCTTGTAGCAGATAAATTATAACAAACATTCCCTAACCAGCATGCTCCAAACTAAATAAACAAAAAATGTCCTGTCTTGATGTAAATTTATTTATTTGCTGGCTAACATCAAGACAAGACAGAGATGATTTCTCTGATGATGGTTTCTCTGATGCTCTCTGCCCAGAAGGACAGTGGAAATTTGTCTGAACAGTGCAATGGGTCAGATGAAGGCAGAAAGTAGCTATTCTAAAAATATGTATTCATAATAAAAACCACAAACAAGATGGCCTTTTCTATCAGGATTGTAAAAATCCATGGGAAAGAACTAATTTTTCCCTTGATCCTCATCAAATGCCATTAGTGGTTGCTGCACTTAACAGAAGTAAGTTTCCTCTCTGTATAAGGAGAAGCTCTGTGTGGGAAGCAGTGAAAAAGCCTGAGGTACTTCTTTCTGAGTGCTTTCGCAAGTAGCTCAGTCAAGCTCACAAATGTCCCTTTAAAGTCTTCCAGCTTTGAAAAATCAACAGGAGAATCTTAATACCAGAAAACAAAGTATTTAGAGCTACTGAACCAAATTTTTTTGAATGAGGGATTGGAAGCACATGACCACATGAAACTTTAAATTGCATTAAAAATGTTTTATGTAACTGTCCTTCCCATCATGTTTTCAGACCTCCAGTACAGTTTCAGAGAAATAGTCCTGCACAGGACATCACGGGACCCTGTTCCCATAGATCAGAAATTTCTCAGTTTAATCTTCACCTAAACGAATATTCTCTTAAAAAAAATAGGATAATATTCTCAGTGTCATGTGCCGAGTCTTTGGAGTCAATTGGAAGAGTAAACAGAGCCCCCCTGCCAGTTCCTGCTTCCTTTGACTCCTGCTTCCTTTCCCATGTGCTTTATTTCTCTGACTGTTTGACCCATGCCTGGGCCTTACAGGTTTCACTGTCCTTTCTTGGCTCCAACAGCTAATGAGCCACCAAAATGTGTTCTGCTGCTTTTATTGGGAAACCATAGCTGAAACTTTTCTACTTGGTGGGAAATAGTTCCATGTGGGTGTCAGATGCACTGAATCCTTTCCATGGAACAGCACACTCTTCTCTCAGCTTGACTTTTCTGCCTCTTCTTTTATTCCCTATAGTTCTTTTTTTTTAGGTATTGGATTCTTGGCTAGCTTTACTGCTTGCTACAGATTATGAATGTCTTAAGATTTAAGTTTTTTTAACTGAAGTATTCTGAGGAAAGAAATGTTTATTTCAATCAAGATAAGAGCTAGACTAAAAGAAAAATATTCCTTTTGATTCACATGCCTCAAATGCCTGAATCCAGATTTCATTCCTGAAAGCAGTTTTTCAAGAGGAAATGAGTTAAAAATATGGTAGCTCAGAAAATGCTCCTTATTTTGATTGCTGCTCAAACAAAGTATAAAATGAGTATATAAAAACACAACAATGGCACACTTAGAGGAATTTTTCTACTTTGAAGTTACATGCGGCTGGCACCTGTTTGGATGTCACTGATGATACAGCAGAATATCAGCTATATTTCTCTTTTCCCTTCTCCATTCATTTACCAAAACATTATGATATTCAGTACTCCCTACCCTACTGCGAATACATTTTCACCATTATATACATCTGCCAAAGACTTACGGTGAATCTTAAACTGTAGAAGATTAAATGAATGTTAAATATTGAATGGTGGGTGTTAAACAACAGTTCAAGAATGATGCAGGAAGAAAGGTCTTGTTAGTAATAACTGATCATAGCAATACAGCAAAAATCACAAACAGTGATGACACTTATGCACCTTAATACACATAATTAAACAGGTCCTCAGAAATTACAAAGCCTTTGTGTGATATTTTGTGATTTTAAATATATATGGGCCATGATACCAACTACATCATCCAACAAGGCTGTTTTGTGAGAACACTGGTTTTTGCTCTGAGCTTTTTAGTGGGGCAGAAAACTTATTGATTGAATCCAAGTAGTATCCATATCTTAGCAGCTTCTCTTATAACATTTTACAAATTCTTTTGATTTGTGATCTCCTACATATTTGTGATAGAGATGTGGATTAATAAAGGTGTGTTCTTCCCAGAAGTATTTCCATACCTGCCACAGCATATAGGAATTTTGTTTTCTCACCTTTTAAAGGTCTCCTATGGCCTTTAAGGTCCACAGATCTCAAGGATATCCAGGCAGTAGGTTGAAAAACACTATTCTAAGATATAAACTTAAGGGTATTCCCTCCTGAATTATATGCATTTCACAATGCAGGGTATGATTATTTCAAGCCTGAAATAGAAATTAACACCTAGAATGGGAATGACCAAAAAGGCAGAAATAGCAATAAAAGCCCTCTAAGTTGATCAGAAACCAAGAGGTTACAGTCCTCTATGTACAGAATGAATATCTAGCTCTGCTGAGTTGCAGGATCCCCAGCAAAATTTGAATTTCTCTAACCTAATAATGTAAAGAATAAGAACAAATTGCTGTGGAGAGAAATATCTAGGCTTCCCAGAAACCTAGAGAAATTTGTATTTAACCAGGAATTCTCTGTTTGAAACTCAAATTGTGCTGCTTGCTCCTTATGTGTGGGATGATGACTCATATTTATAGAATAACCAAGGTCAGCAGGAGACACCATGTTAATGTTAACAATGGATAGTTAATATGTCATTGGGAAATCTCCTTTATAGCCACTTTCTGAAACAATGTGAGCTGGTGTCTGTCTAAGCAAAACCCATGCCGAAAGAAAGTCCTACACAAAATTTTGCAGCTACTTTTGGATTAGACCTTCTCAGCAGAAGAGAAAAGAAGAAACACAGTTTCTTTGAAAATTGCAGGTGGCCGGAAGCAACACCTACAGATGTGATTACCTATTTATCTGTTGTTGTCATGTCATGTCAGCTGATTAATTGGTGCAACTGAGATCAGAATACAAAAAGAAGTGCTCAGTTTTGCAATAATGGCATATTGCTAAGACAATTTCACAGGTGGATACTGGATAAAGAAGGAAGGGACCCCATGGTGTGCTTCTTTTAAGACCTCAGTGAATGAGAAACAGTGTTTGTCCCTTTCAACAAATGGCTTCTAGTTTTGATGGTCAGGGAGGAGCAAGTAAAGAACAATTTAAAACACACTTGATGATGTCATGATTCTTGTTTAGTATTATGCAGGTTCTTGTTTAGAGGTTGAGACTAACAGAAATGTTTAACTAAGCACATGAAACCAAGTAATGTTTCTGAAATGAAATGTCAGCATGAAACTATTTTGACACATTTCTAGGTAACCATCCATGTCTGCACACACTTATTATTAACCATTGCAATTTCTTAAGAGGTGTTGATCTCAATTCACAACACTGCAAAGAAGTGGGATGCACTAAGTGGAATAAATGCTGGCAGTTCATCAACCATCACTGAGAAATATGGAGGTGAGTGAGCATCAGCAGCAAAGATGAAGCAGAGATGAAGGCCTCTGCACAACGGAGAGTAAGCAAAAGCCCCCTCAGAGAGCTGATAGCATCAGTTAGGTAGACGAGTCACTTCCTGAGTGGAAGCTGAAATCAGATATAATTCTAAGAATGTCCACCAGGAAATCACAAAAATCTGTACGATTCCTTGGTTTCTAAAAACAATTGGATGTTTCTCTAAGTCTCAAAAATTAATGTACATGGTGTTTGTTTTCAGCAAGTTCAACAAGGAGTATAACAAAGATCCTGTTGCCTCCAAATTTAATCATGTTTCTTTATAAATTGCTACCTGATGAGCCATTTATTTAACTATGTCACAAGTTATTTCCTCTGATGTCTCTGCACCAACAATGTCTAATCTGACTTTGCTTCCTATGATTCTTATCCAGTGCTGCATTTGAATTGTCAACATCCAGTCCAAAAATCCAAGTGAACAAAGAAGAAAATACGTTAACTAATATTTTTATTAATTGTTATAATGTCCATAGTTTTGAATATAAATCTGGCTATGACAGCTCCCTTTCTGAGACATTTTATTCTTTCTTGTTCACTACATCAAATTTTTGGTCATTAGTATAGCTATGGCTCTTCCTTCTTAGCCAGATTTTCCACCCTTTTCGTCCCTCCCACTTAGATTATCAAGTAATTCTTTCTCTTGATCCCCTCTACTGCCTCGTTGTCTACTTACATGTCAACCGGGGAATATTGTGCTACTAAAGAAATCATTTGGAGATCTTGAATGTCCATATCACCTCATGTATCTCAAAGTTTCCACTTTACTCAGCTTGATCACCCCCCTACAAGATCAAGTAGAAACTGTAAGGAGCTGATAAGTGGTGCTTTTAGCACCACTAGTGTTTTACACATCCTAACTTGTCTAATATCTAAATGAATTTCTTGTCCATTTCATGCAATGCTATTATATCAGGAAATCGTTGGTACAATAATTATAGCTACCCCCAATCCTGCAGTCTGGTGAAATAATAGACATAATGGTAGCTATGGTCCCATTCCCAGATATTATTTCTATTTACTTATTCATTGATAAGTGAACAGTAAATGTGGGAGGGGAGACACTTAGGAGGCTTATTTATCATAGTGAGTCACTCTGTAAATCAATACAATTAGGACTAGCTACTTAGAAACACTGCTTTCCACCATGTATCCATTGTAGGGCAAGGGCATACTGTGCTAAGGATCATATTAGCAATCTGCACACCAGCTCGGAAGCTGCATTTAATTCACACAGTAAGAAAAATTGTGCAGAAGTTCCTGCTTCAAGAAGAATCTAATGTTGATGTGAAAAGGATACTGAACTTACTTGGCTAATTTAACCAGTTAGTCTCTTTAAAAAACCACTGTAAGAAATTGAGAGATCCCTTCATGCCTTCTCCCCTCCCTCCATTGTCAGTAGCTGCCACTGACAGTGTTTAAGATTCAAGAATCATCCAGCATTTCATTAAAGATCCTAAAGTGCCGACTGCACTATGTTTCTCTTTAAAGCTATGTTTGCCCTTTGGGCTCTGTTTGGCTATTGATAGAGGTGTTTTCAAATAATTTCCAAGTCAAAAGACAGATCTTTTTCAAGACCACAAGATGTGGAAACTCTCCTGAGATGTTCCGCTGAATTTCTAATACCAGTCTTCTTCTGGAACAATATGATCCATAAATTTTCACAGAAACATTAGTACTTCCTGATAAATTTTTATTTCATCTGATACAAATTTCTTGTGTTTCTATTTTGTCATAAGACATAGTATTCTCATCACATCTCACTGATAGCATATGCAGTAGTCACAGAGTTCAGTGATCCGTAAGTGACCATAGGTATAATGACCCCAAATGCCTTCACATCAATGGGCTCAAACACACAAAGACTGGATTTGCATCCAAATGGGTGTTTGGAAAAATACTTTATAGGCCATCATGAAGCTATATTGTTGTGTAACCACTGTTAATGCACTTTTGTAATTAGTTTTGAAACTGCATTTGCATATTTCAGAATCAATTACCCCCAAAAATTCAAAACTTTTAGAAAGGTGCAACCCACATCTAATGTCTAATTTAAGGTCTCCAAAGAAGAGATGAAGAGCTTACCAGTCCCTTCTAACAGATTTTTGTACAAGGTATTGTTTTTCAGGTTTTGGACAGACTTATGTATAACTCTTTTTAAATGCAAGCCCACCTTTTGATATAAATTTGAGGTTATAATTTTTATAAGATTATTTCATTTTTGTTTTAAATTTGGAATTCAGAAGGCATTGCAAGGTTGGTTTTTTCCTGGATTTAGTAGGGTACTTAAACTGAATGTCTGTTCTGAAGAATCTAAGCCGTACCCTCTGAAAGCCTTTCCACATGGTAATTTTCCTGAAATTAAATATTTTTGTGAGGCTTCAGTTATGGCAGTAGAAATACCAATCACATAGGCAAACACTATTTTTGTGCATTTGGGTTTCTCCTTTGCACTCAGTAGAGCTGCTTTTGCAGCTAAAATTACACCTCTGTGTACTATGGAGGAGAGTAAATATCAGTGACTGATGGCACATCTTACATTTGAAAACAAAATTTGAGCTGTAGAGAGTTTCTTATGTGTTGTTTTTTGTGTATCTACTGAATGTCTGACAAGCAGAAATGGAAATTTCCTAGAGAAAGGATCTTCCTTCTGCTTCATGGAAAGAAGAATTCAAAACAGAGCTAATGTCTGGATCTATTAAATTTAACACTGCTGAACTGCAACAATCAATTCCAGTGAAATGTGACTCAGGTCTATCCCCTAATTTTTTACTTAAGGTTGCCTTATGAGATCTACTAAAATAAATTTAAGCAAACTGGTTTTAGATTTGCGCTATCCTATGCTCAACAGTGAAATTTGTTTCTACATAAAAATTTATTGTGACCTTTAAAAGTTTACAGTTAGCTAATTGTACTTTTGTAACAAAATTTGTTATAAAATTTCTCAGATTATCACAAGTTTTCATAGAAATATTAGGAAAATTCATGAGTAACTGGCTTGTGACATGAAAGGAGATCACATAAGTATTAAGGAAAGCAGAAATTGTGTTTGATTTCTGTCAGCACTTCGGTAACTGAAAACTGCCATTATCATCAACAGAGTTGTAGATATTGGTAAAGAAAGCAAGATATGTACACACTCACATAGATCATAGTCTGAGATCTTATTTATTTATGCTGGATGTAAGGATTGCATGTGAAATGTGCTGAGTGTCAGACTGATTGAACGCTGCAAGGCTAAGTACAAGCTAAGTAGTCTGCGATCTACCCCCTCTTAAAGGTGATCCTCTGTCTCCAATATCAGTATTGGCTGTTGGTACCCAAAGTGTTGCTCAGTTGTGTTGCTTCCTGCAGCTGTCTGAGCTATCTCTATAGACTGTGTGTCTATGTATATGTGTGTGTGTGTGTGTGTATATGCTCGTATTTTTATCACAAACACTGGGCTATATTAATTCATCCAGCTTTAAGAAAAAAAAACATTATATTCTTTGGTGGGGTCTCAAATGAAATTAATTTAGCTCCTGGAATAGTACTTAAAAGGTGCTTTTCTGTGGGCTTGTTTAATGAACAGCTGCTTCCTTTTAAGGGAAGGGTAGATCCCCTTTTTACATTTTACAAAGGAAACTGAAGATTAATTAAATGAATTATTCTACACGGTAATTACTAGCCCTTGGAATTTTCCACATCCCTACAAGTTTGCAAGTCGGTTATCATGCTCACAAATATATACTCTCTCTGCTTTCCTTGTCATCTGTTTCAAAGCAAAAGCTGAGTGCATTCTTATCGCTCACTCTGCAAACAGGATACACAAAAGAGTAAGTGAACAAATCACATTAACACGTATAGTCTTGCATAAAACGAGAATATCTTACTCTCAGAGTCATACTGTACTCAGCCTGGGGATTTAAAGTTATAAAAGAAGTAATAGACTAATGCCTGTAGAGGAATTGATGCTTCCTTTCCTTATAAGGCCTCAGTGAAGTCCTTGTGAGAAGCAAAGCCTTGCTAACTTTTGAGCTGACTAAGCGGGCCTTAAGGCTTGCATCTACTTTATATTTAGCTGTTCTTTAGAAATAAGGTATTTTTTTAATAAATTGCCTCCAGTAGTTATGAAAGACTAATACATTTGTTTGGGGATTTTTGCTTTTTTTTTTTTAATTACCCCAATACAGCTGATTGGAACAGTGGTTGCTGTGATATTATATTTTCTTCCTATGTATTTATACTACAATTTCACCCTTGCATTTTGTCACTCTTAACTCCTGCTGATAGTTTGGTAAGAAAGCTTCCTGTGTGTCCATTTTAAAAGGACTACATCAAATGCAGAGGATTACCTCTAGAAAAGCTGGGAAAGAAACACCATCTTCCTCAAGAGTGAAGACCTTTCTGGCAGGTCATGTTTTAATCAGGTAGAAGTTGAGCTCAGTGTGGTGCCTGCTGAGTAAAAAGCTGTGGATGTTGTTATAACATTCTTATGTCTAACAGTCCTTTCCAGCTTTAAAAAGACACACAACCATGTGTGTTCACATGAACAAAAAGCACAATCTTCATCAAAATCTGAATACATTCCTGTGTTTAAAGACCCGAGAGCTTTGTGAAAGAACATTCTTCAATATAAGCTGCATAATCTCCTTAGATATTTTAAATAGTAAATGCAATAATTCACATTAATACCAGTGAGACTAAAATTAAATACCTTTAGGTTTCAAATCCAGCAGGTGCCATTTGGACAGGTTGGAATTAAGCAGAGTGGGGACTTTGGAGACAGAAGACCTGCTGGGGTCCTACTCAAGCTTCAGGCCATAATGGGGAAAAAGATATTATTGAAACCAAACTTCAGGTCATAGAGAGACAATATGTATTGCTATGTGCATAATAATAACAACATATAAATAATAAATAATAAAATGAAATATAATAATATAATGATAAATAATAGAATAAAATATCTACTATTATAACCCCTTCAATGCAGCTTTCTACTCTTCCTCTTTCAGGGGTATGAGTGGGAAGAGGGGAACTGCACATCATTCCCATTATCTGACCCCGTGCTCAAAGGCATCACAACTCCATGTTTAATCAGAAAAATTGTAGTTTCTCAGTCTCCCTGTAAAATGTTATTTGCAAATCCTGTAAGACTAAGAGTTTGAGCAGTGGGATTGGCTCCATCTCCTGGGCAGGTCTCATAGGCTCTTTTGGAGCTAGAGTCTGTCCTGGGGAATACTGAGAAGGCAAGTGCTGAAGGGAGAATAGCTGTAAATACAACTGTCTTTTACAAGATCTTGCTAGAAAATGAGAATTTTTTTGAAAGATCATCTTGTTTCTGTGGGGTCAGAAGTATCAGTTCTTTCCCTCCCTACCACCAAAATAAGAGAGAAGTTATTGAAACTTCAGTTTGACTATAGTAGCAAACAGGTTTGATCTGAACTGCATTCAGACTTCAAATTGAAGCTGTCCTTGGGCCTTCAAATACACTATTAATTTTCAGAAGCACATTTAAAGATCCACTAATATTGTGAGTTTTTAAAAAACTTTCTGTATTTGTTTACCATGGAGAAGGTCTCCTCACAGGAAAGCAGCAGTCCTTAGCATTTCACTACTCACACAGTCCTCTAGACAAAGAAAAGTTGTCTGGAAGTGGGGCAGGAAAGGTGCTTTCTGTTTCAAAGAATTTTCTATCATTTTCATCTCCTTCTTTCCTTTCTATTGTTCTGTGTGATTTTCTTTGTTCTCTGTAATGCCATTTCCTTAAGGTCAATCTATTGTTATTCGCGAGTGTGATTGAGATATCAGGGTGAGTCATGCAATATTTGCCAACTCCACACCTTTCAGCATTCTGACACAGAGAGTGGAGGTAAAATAGCTATTTGTACTTACTACCACTTCCTAAAGAAACAATGTTTTTTAAAAGAAAATGAGAAATGGAGTTGTAAAAAGAAAATTACTTTTCAATGCATTTTCCTAAGAGTTTTCATAAGCCTGTAATGAAACTGCAGTTGTCCAAGGCCAGCAGCATTCACAAATACCATAGTATCATAGGCACATAAGTTTAAAAGAGAGAAGAGGAAGGAGTTCAACAAAGATGCATATTTTAAATCCACTGAAGATGCAGAATAAGAATCAATAAGAAAAAAACCTCTGCCTAAAAAATTCTTATAGATTACTGAAAATCCGTCTTTCATTTCAGAAATAAAATTTTACACTAACCACAGGCAAAAAACCCTCACACCAAATCCTTAACCAGAGAAAAAAACCTCTATGTAAAGTCTAGCTTGTGTGAATCATATCTACTGTGAGCCATTATTTGAGACACTAACCCTAATTTTCTTTGTAACAGTCTTGTATCCCAAATTATTTTGCATTTCCCTTAAACAATTCCTAACAACTACATGAAACACCTGTATTGCAGCCCAAACGCTCAAAAGGGGCATCCTGAGATGGTTGCACACATGGTGGTGAGGTACTTGTTGATTCAAAATTTTTCCAATTGATTGACATTAAGAAACTGTTAGAAACAAAATATATCATATTTCTGATAAGGAAGAATACTGCAGATCTGACTCTAAATGAACTAAAGCTCTGGCTAGATACATAAGCATATGTTTACTTTTGCTACCTTAGATCTACAAAGCAAATTTTGATAACTAAATCCAAACAGAATACTATTTTTTTTTCCCCCTTCCCTTTCATATTTGCTCTTGTGGTTGTTGCTCAAAATTCCCTCCCTCACTCCCTGACATAGCACAGGTGCCAGAGGTGCAGCTTTCAGGGCCATCCATGCCTTGGTTTTTTAGGTGAGGTTTGCAAGCACTTTCTTGCCGGGGAGGGGGGCAGCAGGAATAGCTGTACTAAAAAGTGACTGTTTTCAAACTGGTTGAATTCTGGTATCATGACAGGAAAAACATGAGAGGAAAAACTCTTCAGTCTGGATCTCTGTCATCTTGAGACTTTGGTGAATCTGAGAAAAATTCTTTCAAAATATGTAGGTTTAGACTACCTGCACTATTACTTCTATAAAACGATTACTATAATTAATGATTTGCCCAAATGGTCGTGTTGACCCTGCTGTCTCATGTGTTGTTGTCATGGTAACGCTGTTGTGAGTGTTGCCTGATCAGGGGGAGGAAGTGGATGAGTCCTTTTGGAGGTGGCTTGGAGCAGCCTCAAACTCACAAGAACCAGTTCTTGTGGGGGACTTTAACTACCCTGACATCTGCTGGAGAAGTAACACAGTGAAGCGCAAGTAGTCTGGGAGGTTCCTGGAAAGCATTGATGACAAATTCCTGTCACAGGGAGTCCAGGATCCCACAAAGCATGGTTTGCTGCCTGACCTTATACAAACAAACAGGAATGGCCTCGTTGGAGATGTGAAGGTTGGGGGCAGCCATGGCTGTAAGGACCATGAGATTGTGGACTTCAGTATCGGGTGAGGAGGAAGCAAGACAGCAGATAGAGATTGCAACCATGTCATCAGGTGAGCTAACTCTATCCTCTTCAGGGATTTTCTTGGAAGAATCCGATGGGAACAGGCCCTGCAGGGAAGAGGGATCCAAGGGAGTTCGATGATTGTTAAGGTTCACTTCTTCCAGGCTCAAAAAAGCTGCATCCTGATAAGCAAGAAAGCGGGTAAAGGAGGAAAGAGACCTGTGTGGATGAATAAAGATCTCCTGTCATTATTCAAACGTAAGCAGGAAACACACAGGAGATGGAAGTCAGGCAACTTGGAATGAATATAAAGAGGTAGTCAGAGTAAGTAGAAATAAGACAAGGAAGGCCAAGGCCCATCTGGAATTAAATCTGGCCAAGGATGTCAAGGACAATAAGTAGGACTTTTTCGAACACATCAATAGCAAAAGGAAAAGTAAGCATATTGTGGGCCCATTATTATATGGAGGGGAGAACCCTGGTAACAGAAAATGCAGAGAAGGCAGAGTTACTAAATGCCTTTTTTGCATCGGTCTTCAATGGCAAGACCAGCCCTCAGAAATCTCTGACCCAAGAGATCAGGGTAAAGGAATGTTGGAAGAAAGGCTTTCCCTTGGTCAAAGAGGATTGGGTTAGAGAGCACCTAGACAAAATTAAAATCCACATGTCCATCGGCCCTGACAGGATCCATCATGAATGCTGGTGGACACCCATAGGGAGGTCGCTCATGATCATCTTCGAAAAGTTCTGGCAATTGAGAGAGGTGCTCGAGGGCTGGAAGAAAGCATATGTCAGCCCAGTCTTCAAAAGGGGCAAGAAGGAGGACCCATGGGACTACTGGTCAGCCAGCCTCACCTCAACCCCTGGAAAGGTGACAGAATGCTTCTTCTGGAGGCAATCTCTGTCAACATGGATGACAAGAAGGTGATCAGAAGTAGTGAGCATGGATTCACTAAAGGTAAATCGTGCTTGACCAACCTTATTGCCTTCTATGATGAAGCAACTACCAGGATGAATGAAGGGAGAGCAGTGGATATTGTGTACCTCGACTTCAGCAGGGCTTTTGACATCGTCTCTCACAACATCCTCATAGGCAAACTCAGGAAGTGTGGATTGGATGGGTGGACAGTGAGGTGGACTGAGAACTGGCTGAGCGGCAGATCTCAGAGAGTTATAATCAGTGGCACAGGGTCTAGTTGGAGGCCTGTCACTGGTGGTGTCCCCCAGGGTTCAATACTGGACCCAGTATTGTTTAACTTATTCATCTGTAACTTGGATGAAGGGGCAGAGGCCTCCTCAGCAAGTTCCCTGATGACACAAAGCTGGGAGGAGCGGCTGACACCCCAGAAAGCTGTGCAGCCCTTCAGAAGGGCCTCGACAGGCTGGAGAGATGGGCAGAGAAGAACCTTCTGAAGTTAAAGGCAAGTGCAGTGTCCTGCACCTGGGAAGGAATAACCCCATGCACCAACACAGGCTGGGGGCCAACCTGCTGAAAAGCAGATCATCAGAGAAGTACCTGGGGGTCCTGGTGGACAACAAGCTGTCCATGAGCCAGCACTTTGTCCTTGTGGCCAAGAAGGCCGGTGGTATCCTGGAGTGCATTAGGAAGAGCATTGCCAGCAGGTCGGGAGAGGAGATCCTGCCCCTTTATGCAGCCCCGGTGAGGCCACATCTGGACTGCTGTGTCCAGTTCTGGGCTCCCCAGTACAAGAGAGACATGGAGCTCCTGGAGCAGGTCCAGTGGAGGGCTGCAAAGATGACGAGGGGTATGGAGCATCTCTCTTATGAGGAAAGGCCTGGGGAGTTGGGCCTGTTTTGCCTTGAGAAGAGACAACTGAGGGGATCTCATCAAGGTCTATCAGTATCTGAAAGGAGGGTGCCAAGAGGCTGGATCCAGGCTCTTCTCAGTGGTGCCAAGCAATAAGACAAGAGGCAATGGGCAGAAACTGATGTACAGGAAATTCCACATGAACATAAGGAAAGACTTTACTGTGCAGGTGACCGTGCACAGGAACAGATCGCCCAGTGAGGTTGTGGAGTCTCCCCAACTTGTGATATTCAAGAACTGTCAAAGTGGTTATGAACCAGAGTAATTTAATTATCTTTGAGAAGCTGTATTATCTGAATACCCTCAATGTCCCCCTATGTGCTTATTTCCTAAATCATAGCCAGTTCTTGTGGGTTTTCTCTGAACCATGTTTTGCTCTTGTAGCCCACTACAAAAAGCAATTTCTCAAACAACTCCAGTTTTCTTTCCTACAGAGAGTAAATATAAGCACGTGTTCTTGCTGTCACTGAGAAACATGATATGACTGACTGGTAATGGGAAACCTCTATATTTTCCAGAGTTTGAAAGCTGATTCATAAATCATGGTGATTTGGAGAAAAATGTCCAGTGAGGTGCCTTCTAGAGTTCCCTCTGATTTATTTCCTTACATATTAATTGCTTCAGTGACTTCTGTCTACCAAACCTGTCTCACTGCTTTTAATGATCCCTGCAGACTACAGGAATTTCCTCTGAAAAACACTGAGTTTGTACGACGTTATCCCGAAGAAATCTCTTCTGACTACAGAGTGAAAATTCTGCCCTAAACCAGGGAAGATTAGTAATAATAGGGTTTTTCCCTCGATAAAATAGTCTTTCCACAACAGGAATTTAAATTGAACATTTCAGTTCCTTGTATAGCTCAAAAATAGTGCAACACCTTAAGCTGGATTCCACCAGCTAAGCAATAGTTGAATGGAAGACTTCTCAGGATATGGTGGGACTTGACCACACAGCATCATCTTTCTTCAGTCAACACTAACTTTGAGTATTTCCTTACTGAATATACTACGATGCTCTTGAAACTCGAGGATCCTTTTAAAATCCCATTGTTCTTTACATAAGAATACCCTTTAAAAGAAAATAATGAAATTTGACCCTGGGAAATCAAACTTTCCATGAAGTTTCTGCCTTCAGAAAAAATCTTCAATGTCCCATCCTAAACTACTGTATATTGTTGGATGTTAATGAAAATTTGCCAGGTTCCTTCTCCATAAGCAGCTACATTTTGCTGATGATGTACTGTAGGTTTATGGGTAAGTAAAATGTTTGGGAACTCTTCTGTGTTACTTGCTAGGTTTTTGTTGTTGTAGCAACACTGGTTTGTAGCAGCTGTGAAGTTTCTAGGGTTTGCTAATAAAAGAACACATACATCAGAATGAAAAGACTTCAAGAGCAAAGTAAAATAAAGGTACTGCTTGTACAATGATTGGAGACCAATTACTTTAATTTTTGGTCCTATATTTTTTCCCTGATTTTTTTTCTCTTTTCTGTGTTCTATTAAGTGATTCTATTCTGTTGGTACCATATGATCTACGTTAAAAGTTTAGTTATCTATATAGAACTACACTTTCACTTACCCCCAGACTCCATATGAATATACCTTGTACTCTACCATAGGTTACCTAACAATGGTGCTATGTCTGTTTGTATCATATGGAATTCTAATTCTGTATCTGCAAATTTTAGGATATTGTGATGGTAAAAAAAGAGAAAAAATGTATGAAGTACCTACTGTAGAATAGATGTTGCAAAGAAGGGGCTATGAATGTTCATTTTAATTCTGAAGGATTTTTATTTTCAACTGCCACGACTTTCATGTTTTTCCAACAGATGCGATCTGTTAAGAAAAAAAGGCTATGGAAGCTGAATTTCATGGATTCATTCTGGGAAGGTTCACACTGAAGTAGGTGCATTCTCTATCATTCAATACTGTACTCTGGAAAAAATTCCAGTGACTGCATTATGAATATTCATGATATGAAATAAAAACCATCATGGTTGTCAAAATATGTCCCTAATTTGGCACAATCAAATAAATAAGGAGAATGAATTATAAAAGCCTTGATTTTGCCATATATGATAAATATGACAAATATGATGAAGAACAACTTTGTGCGAGACCTCCTTTCTAGATCAGCATCAAATTCTACTCACATCAGTAAGTTCTTGTCAGGAAAGTAAATGTTTCACAAGCTGCCTCAAACACTGGTTAATAAGTTATTTGAGAATCAATCCTATTTATCCAGGTTCTGTCTTTTAACAGACATTGTGGATTATTTCCACTCCTAACTCCACTACATTTCTTTGTGGGTTTATAATTTAATATTAAAAAAGTAGAGTGGTAAAATGCTTCGACTGAAAAACCAAACAGACTGGAAAAAGAAAAATGCAGTCGCTCCAGAAAGCTCATTTGACATTTATGAGTGATTTGAATTTGAATATCTGAATTTGCCAGGCCACAAAGGAAGAAGTAGGAGGCTGCAAGTGAAGAGGTTTCCTGTGGTTCTTCTTTTGTAAAGAGCCTCAGAGGAAGGAACTCTGTACTCCAGCAAGCTTTGTAAAGCTGTTCAGTCCATGACTACATCAAGACTGCTGGCAGTACGGTGATGCAGCTTGGGAAAGCTTTCTGGGCCTTGCTCTCCTGTCTGTTTACACATCCACAGCATAAGGACCTGTCCACTGACCTGCCCCTTCAAACAAACAGAAAGATATTGGTACGCTGTATGTTCAAATAAATTGCAAGATCTTTTCTTATTGGAGGCAGAGTTTGACAGTCTTTTTCACTAGTTGCTGTTGGAGGTAACTATATATAATGCATCCAAGCCAGTTTTGCACAATACAGGGGTTCTTCATTTCTGTAGTGTGGATCACATTCAAACAGAGGGACTCCATTTTTAAGTACTACAGGACAAATAACAAGCCTACAACAGCAATTTTTTTACAAGGAGTTTTGATATCTTTTTATTAGAACAGTATAAACCCATGTAATAATACTTAGGACAAGGCAATCCAACAGACAGTTTTCTACAGAACACTGAAGTGCTGACTACTGTGTGAATTGTTCATGGTCTGTGGACCATGAATCATTGCATCCTTCATAAAAATAGAACTTGGAAATCTACATATCTTAATACAATTGGTACATGCAAATAAGGACTGTATGTAGGGTCAGAAGGCAGAAGGATACAGAATAGCTTTCAGAAGGAATGACTGAGTTCAGGGGAGTTTTGACTCAGGCAGTGGGATGCTGTTTTATTCAAGAGCATGTGTACTCATCTGTGACAGTCATAGACCAGGGAGAGCACTGCTTTTTGAAAGACATGAAAACTTTTAGCCATTTGGGTGCTAAGAGTTTTCTTGAGTCAGAAAAATGTGAGAATAAATCCACTTATTAGAGCTAGGGAAGCAAATCTGGGGAGGAAATAGGCAGCTGAAAAGGGCGTATTTGAAGAGGGAGGAGATTATCTACATGGAATTGTCAAGTTTGAGCTAGATGCTGAAATGAATAAGTACAAAAGCATTAGTTTGCCACTAAAAACCCTGTTGTGTCTCTTTGACTCTACTCCAGCAAAAAAAGTATAGAAACTTGTCAGAGAAGATAGGTGGCCTCTCTTACATCTTGTGAAGTTTGAAAAAATAGACAATGCTGGTTCTCGGCCAGCCAAAAGAGTGGGGATGGAAGGATTTGTGATGGCACAATGCTGCTTCTTGACTGTGCAATATGAACTATTAAATGGTTCCACAGGTTAGTTTAACTTTTTCTAAAAAGTTATCTAACAGATAAACTGCCCTAGTAGAGGATGAAAGGAAATTGTTATTGTTCATGACTGAGGACATGGGGGTTTTCTGACAGCAAATAAAGAAGTGAGCAGCAGAGTTTTGATTTCGGAACAAATCCAATTTCAGTGGAGTGATATCTGGAAGGCTGGTGATACTCATGCTTTTTGCAATGTATTAATTGAAAGGAAACCACTAGCAGCCTGAGGCTGGAATAGATGCTTTTAGCTGAAGTAAATTAATTCATTTAATTAACAAACGTGAAGCTAAAACAATAGAGCTGAGAGGAAATGAAGACTTGATTATGAGGGTCAGCACAGCGTTGGCTAAGATAAAGCCCAACACAGATGGGTTTTTAGGGATTACAGGCTGAACAATTGCTGACAGGGAAGATATATATAACAAATGAGAAGAGATTTTAATATTAGTCATATTTTTTTTTTATGGCCTTGAACTTTCTTTTCTTAAGCAATCAAAATTTTGCAGAGATTCTTAGCAGCATACGTAGGTACTGTTATGTTTCTTAATCCCTTCAGTAAAAATGTTCTTCTACTACACCTATTAAAATTTTGCATATCTCTCCCATCAGAAATATCTCAACATGACCAGGTACTGTCACAGATAGTGACAGCAATTCTGATCCACTAGTTGTTGAAGTGAATGAAGAGTACCTCCAAATCAAGAACTGGTATTTTTAGGAATTTTTTTAATGGTCTATAAGAAAGGCTGAACTCTTCGGTTAAAGGAGCAATGCAGATGAGAACAACATTACTGGAAAATGTACTGTTGTCAGTATTGAAGATTTTAAGTTATTACATTCAAATTGGTAATTTGTTAAAGGAGTTTACCTATGAGGCTACCTTGTTTTTGTGAAAGACTTCAAAACAACTTTTCAACCTGAGCAGTAAGATCAGCTTCATATCATATGGTGTGGGAATAGAAAATAATGAGCTTGAAAATGGAAAATGCAGAGCTGCTACACAATTAACCATTTCCTCTTTTATATTTTGTGCATTTATCTGAATAATGACTGATTGTAAATTCTGCTACTTCCCACGGAAAATTAACACTAAATTCAATCTGCATCATGTTTCTTCCTGGATTCTATCACATTTACTAATTTTTGATATATCTGTCTGTGTCTTAGGAGGCCCACTCACCTTTACAAAAAAATTGTCTTTTTGAAAATAAGCTTAAGAACCTTCCAAACTGGGGTAGAAAAGAAAGGCAAATCAGAACTAAGACAGGGTGGGTGCCAGAGAGAAGAGAGAGTTCTCTGAGAGACTATAAATTTCTGTTCATTTTACCAGCATCTAGATTCATGTTAGTAATACACATGGCTGCTGAAACAAAGATTTGTTTTACGAGTAACCTGTAGGACTTGCAAATAATTCAGTGGTGTAAAGTAATTGAATGGGTACATAAGACCTGAATGAATCACATGTGTTTCAAATCTTCTGGTCCTGGAGATGAGCAGTGCAGAATCTCTAGATAAAAGCAATGCCATCCAAAATATCATTTCTTTTAGGTTTATGGAGATAGTAGTGGGGATGTGATATACTGGTGATGACTTTCCACATGTTTAGTATTAAACAAGTCCGTAAATAAACATGCCAGGAATTATTTTTTCCCATGTTCCTTTTGGGGGACAGTAAGTGAAGCTTCCCTTCATAACATATGAATGATCCATATTTTAGGCATATTCACCATGCCCAAGATCTCACTTGCCCCTTTCCAATACAACTGGTACTCCAGGGTTTTGAACTGCAAGTCAAAAGCTTATGAAAAGAAGTTAAGATGATTTTGTGATTTATGAGAGGTAGCAACAAGTGTTGAATGGATCTTCAGAAGGTAATTGGTCACCTTTGACCAGAGCAGACCTTTTCTAGTGATTATTTTGTCCCTCCCAGTCCTCTCATCTATTTTTGTCCTGTGCCTGCAAACACAGGCTGTGAAAAGGTGGTGTCTGCTGTCTTTAGAAAAATCTGTGGATTTCATACTTGATTCACAGATATCTGTGCTGCACCACTGGTGATGTTAATTTACAAAGATGGGTAATACTGAGGGCTATTGGTGTATCTACTGATCATATGCATCTGGAGATTAAGAAAACAGAATGGACAGAAGCAGTTTTCCATTTCCACCAGTGTGACTCCGTCCTGATTATATGGGATTTTTGCTTCATGGCTCACCATCTGTGCTGGCTGATGCATCTGAAGACAGTAACAACAGTTATAAACCAGCAAGAAATCTTGTAGCAGCTTCAAGAGCAAAAAGAGTAAAAGGTGCTGAACTACAACATAACATTCTCCCAATTCAGGGTTAAGCAACAGTCAAAAAGAAGCAACTACCCTTGTCCTTTTCATATTCTGTGCAGGGAGTTTTGTCTCCTGATCTCTTAACCTAGAGAGAGCTGGCCTCATACCTTATCAGTATGTCCTTTCACTGAATAAAAACCAAACTATAGACAAATATATATCAGATATAGCAATATACTGAAATGGACAGATGAAAAAATGCCACCTCTAGCCGGCCATATGTCAGCATCTTTATCATTCTGAGAAATAGAGGCAAAAAGTTAAAAAAAAAAATCAATGCATTTTAACTTTGCCATTCCTAGGATTATTCTTTCTGCCTTGCAGGGTAAACACATAAAGCAATGAACAGAGAAGAAGCACTCTCAGCAAAAGAGGATTTACAAATCCTCAAACAATGTTGAGTGTGAGTGGGCAGATCATGACAAAACCTTCACACTTCTTCATCAAATCTAACTAGTTTGCCACTACATAGTCATGCTATAAACTGTGAATTTGAGTTCCTCCATGGGAGAATAATCCAAATGAAATGACAGGAAGCAAAAGACAGTTGCTTTTGCAGGTATGGAATAGGACAGGATTTGCTGGTTCCCAATTCTGTTTATTTAATTGAAAAAAGTCTTTAAGAACCATTTCTATAATGAAATCCTAATTTACTCAGAGAATTAGTTGCATGTATTCTCGACATACATTCAGTGAAATAATGCCTTTAGTCTTTGCTATTGTTAAAATGGAATAATTCTGCCTGTCTCAGTTACAGGTTGTGAGGCTTAAAATGTAGGTGTATGAAAGTGTGTGTATTCCACAGTGGTGGGTACTAGTTCAAGAATGATGTATTTTATGATCTTTAGACAGAAGTATGCTCAGAAAAGTTTTTTGGTTAGAAGTAGGAGTTGCTTCTTATGCTGACAATAAACTAATTTACAGTCACAGTAGAACAAAACTCAAGATTTCTCAATGCAGCAGGTTTATGACTTCAAAGTGGAAAGCATATACATTTTATTTATAAATCACTGTTTAATATTTACATAGACAAAATCCATCAAGACTTTTTCATGGAACTTTCTGTTTTGCAGTAATCCTGCAGAAAAATGCTGACTTTTTCAAGAATACAGCTATTGATTTTTATGATATAATTGTGCTATTATGATATAATAGTGTGATACATTTAAGATACTTTTGTCAAGATAAATTTGAAACTCAAGAGGTGATTTTGAATGTGAATTTATCAACATAATGGATCAGACTGGAATTTAATAATATATTTATGTCAGTTTCTTAAAAGTCAGCCTATGTTGGGCCCCAAGACACAAAAGAAAGTTGAGCAGATGGTCCTCAAAGTATTTAGGGCTGGAGCACTTGCCCTTTGAGGAGACCGTGCAGAAGCTGGACTTATTCAGCCTGGAGTAGAGATGGTTTGGATGGGGACTCACCAACACCAGCAGCCCTCAACACCTACAGGGGAGAGACCAAGGAGTTGGAGTCAGGCTCTTTATAGCAGTGTGTGGTGGGAGGAGATGAAACTACTGGCAGAAGTTGAAAGAAAAGAGGTTCAGACTGGAGATAAGGAGACCCTTTTTCCCGTGGGACAGGTGAGCAGGGGTGTGGGTTGCCCTGGGAGGTTGTGCTCGCTCCATCCTTGAAAGTTTCCAAGTCCTGACAGGGCACAGCCTTGAGCAGCCTGGTCGGAGCTCAGAGCTGCTCCTGCCTAAATGGGAGGCTGTGCTGGAGACCTCCTGACATCCCTGCCCACCTGAGTTTTCCTGTGATCCTGTGTTGGCAACTGTCAGAAGCAGACTGCCCACCCATACAGATGTGCATGACAATGAGCCAAACCACACATCCAAATCCTGCATCCCACTGTTGCTAGGAGAGCCCAAGTGAAATTCTAACATCATCTAGATCAGAAGCAAAATAACCAATCATTTTGCCAGGACACCACCCATTGTATTTTGTCTTTAAATATGAAGAAAGAATACTGGAGTTTTTCTATGATTTTCAGAGAGGTCATTTCACACCAAGAGTGTCCAGTCCTGCACTGACCAGGAAGCCTGAGCCAGCTGGAATCTGCCCTCAGCTCTTGGCTAAGTACCTAAACATAGATGGACTGAGACCAGGAATAAGAGTTAAAACAACAATAAATATTTGGGTGTTTTTTTACTTAGTTGAGTTTTTTTTTCTGTATATATCTAATTTAAGGCTGGGCACAGCTTGCCTTTCCTAGGAAGCAAATAGCTATGTCTGATACTCAGTTTCAAAGTTAAGCATAGGCAATATGTGCCTGAAGTGTCTGGCTGCCAGACAGTGAATACAATTAATATGATTTTACCTTCTGAAATACAGTTAGATATGATATTGTGTCCATAAAGAACTGCAGTCAGAGCTCATGCAGATTAAATTCATAGCTTCCTGGATTTCTTTAGGTATGCAATACTTCTATAAATATATATATATACATATATATGAGACTTGGATGTGTGTTTGAAGTCTCCTCTGCTTCTCACTTAGATGACGTTAAAGTACAGTGCATTTGAGATCCAAATACTGACATTAATTAAACTATTTATTAGTTAAAAAAACTAAGTGAAACACTTCTGTGTTTGTCATCCAGCTCATTCCCTGACCTGTGCTGATATATACCAGGTTCAGTCACCTCCTACAGTTCTGTGCTCAGTCTCTGGGAAGGTTAATTAAAAGGCAAAGGCACTAGATCAATGAAACGCAAAGTAAGTTGCTGTAAACATGTTGAGAATGGTAAATCTGCATATTAGCATTTTAACCTTTGGGGAATTGCTCTGGGTAAGGGCTTCTTTCTTAAGTTTCTCACCCTCAGCTGGATCAGTTTCCTTAGCCCAATTAGAGACGTGGATTTTGCTTTGGTTGCATTATTTGATTTAAACTTTGTTGCTCCAGAATGACTGACATACAAATTTACCCTTTAATAAAAATCTGTTGCAATAATGAAATGTTTATTATATTCGTAGTATTATATTATGAACCACTTATGCAAAGAGCTCCAACAAATTTTGCATTGATTAGGCAAAAATCTATGGCCTGATGAGGGCTACAGAAATACTTGGGAGCACATAGCTAAAAAACCTGTTATTTTTGACATCATGCAGTGTAAAAATTACTTTGGAATTTTTACTTTACTCCAGAACTTCAAGAGGATCTCTCTTCTGTATCACCTTAGACACAAAGCTTTATTTAACTTTAGGTGTAATGAGAGGTGTTGGTATCAAAACTGTCTTTTAAGGAGATAAATCCTTATTTAGGGATTTACTTAAAAGGCAGGGATAAACATGAATTCAAAATACACCACATTATAGTTAAAAAAACCCCCAGCAACAAATGAAACAGAAACCCAAGCAAACATATCTATTTCTCAAGATGTATCCATAATTAAAGATAATTTAACCTTCTGGTCTCTATACTTCTATAACTGGATCTTTAGTCCCACACCCCTGATTACAGTTCTTTCTTGTCCTTTGTTCTGCCAACAGATTTTTGAGCAAAATTACAGGACTGGCATGCTTAAATTTCCTCAGGAATAGAGACCAATTCCTGCTTAGAAAAGATATGTCTGGCTAAACAGCTATCAAGTGGTGAGGGTTTGGCTTGCCTCATCTGCACTGTTGGCTCAGATCTGCCTTTGCTTTCTATCCACAGTGCACTCCCACAAACTCCCAAGGCAAAAAGAGGGGAATACATTTGCATTTCTTTCGCCGCTCTCAGAAAGTTCACCAAGATGCCATCAGAGGTTAAAAATAATGAAAACATGTAGCCTATTCCAAAAGCATACAACGAATATGGTTTTAAACATTACAATATATGGATTTTCTCAGAGAAGTAGTGTTTCTGCTACATGCAGGGGCAGGGTAATAGAATTTGAGTTCACCCCTATTTCTTTTCAAGGGCTGAAGACATTGCAGATATGGGTGAAAATGGAAATGTACTTAAGAGGATCGGTAATTACTCACTGGTTCCAATGGATTTGAATTTTGGCCCTAGCACCTGGACCTCCAGAAAATTTCCAGAGATAATTGTAATGATTAACATTTACCACTGCAGGCAGAAAGCTGGCATCTGTCTAGCCTTGGTGTTTTGTCTTCTTCCATAAGAAATTATAATGGGATATTCATTCTGAGAGTCTCTGGCATTCAGCTCTTTAATAATTAAGTCCAAGTCTGTACGTGTAGAGACAGTTCAAAATCAATGCCGTACAATTCAGCAGAACCCCAGGTAGGGCACTGGAAGGGATGAGGAGACTGGGTGGGATGGATGAAAGAGGTCAGGGACAGTCCACAGTCCCAGGTCTATCTAGTGCACACAGCCCCAGCATGGCATGGTGCCAAGGAGGCTACTGTAATCACCCATCATTGCACGGCTTCTGGATGTGTGTAAATTTGAGCCTGAGAAATGTAAACTTCATCATGATAATGACTAAACAAAGAGGAAACCTTCCCTGGTAAATGTGTGCCTCAGATAAACAGAAAATAACTCAAATGCAGGCATTGCCTTGGCTGCTGGAAAATGGCACAATTGACAACTAAAAATTTTCACATAATTTTGTAAAATATTTTATCCTGTGTCTTTTAGCAGTAAAGCTTTATTTTGCTTTTTTTTCTTCCTTAAAATTGCAGTCTGCAGTGGCTCATGCTTGTACTTTCTTCCTCAGGCCATTATTTCACCCTTTTTTTCTCTTAAAGAATCTGCAGTCATCCTCCTTTACAGGTCTCAGGGCTTATTTTCAACAGAAACACATTTTTTTTCTGACAGATAGGATGGGTCAGTCACAGTACCATCACAGGGCAGCCTGACCGAGGGAAAACACCAGCTTGTCTGACATTTGTCCGCTTCTGTCCCTCTGAGGGCTGTGATAGAGATGTGGCCCATACAGTGATTTCGTACTTCTTCAGGTCAGGAGGGTTAGGTCAAATCTAAAGCAATGAAGTAAACAATTCTTACTTGGCTGAAGTTTAATTTGAGTGGGAAGATGGTGTGTATACCCAGAGCATGTGTTGCTTGACTTCAGTGCTCAGCCATGAGACCCATGAATCACAGGCAGTGACAAAAAGTGTCTCAGGCAACAAGTTAACTTTAAATAATTAGTCTGCTTTTTAGGGGCTTTGATGAACTGAAGCCAGGAGGATTAGTTGCAGGAGCTTAACAGCAAGGAAAGAATATATATAGAAATATTAGAATAAATATATCTTTTTCTGTGTTGCATAACTTCATGAGGCAATTGTCATCAAAGTTAAACAGGTCTTGGGAAGAGGACAGCACTGAATCCTGGCCTTCATTATGCCTTTTATTATCACATTGATGAGGGAAAAGGCAAACAACTGAGTTTTTTTCTCCCAGTATCTGCTGGAAAAGGTCTTCTTCATGTTTTTCTTGGTTATTTTTTAATGGTACAGAAATTCTGCTTCTTACTGAGAGCCACACAAGTTTTGTAAAAGCACTATTCTAATATGGTGGTACAAAGCCAAGTGATAACTTTATATCCCTTTAACTTCCATTTACAAAACCCATTGATAAAGTAGTTCAAAAGCAATTTACTGTGAATTTGTAGTTGTGTCAGCAAAAAAGGAGCAAAGAGCTATTCCATGGAAAGACTTGGGGGACTACTCTAGTTTCAAACAGTCCATTTTCTGCCACAGTTCATAGGAAGATGTACAATAAGCCAGGTAACTTGCAATGCTCCGGATTCAGAAGTGTCTGTTTTCAGTCGCAAAAGGTGGAGTTTTAATCTTGATTACCACAGTTCTCTACAAACAAGAGTCAGTATCTGTGAATCTCTGCTAAAGTATCCTCTTTATTATAATGAAAATTGGCTTGAAATGCAGACTTTTATGCTGGCCCATTCAGACTGGATCTGAGTCCAGACCGACATGCAAAAAAAAGGCAAGAGCTTTGAAAGAATGTGACTTTACTGATCGATAGCTAAAATTTGAATTCAAGTCTCTCCACTTTGCTTACAGCTTCCGGGATAAAAGAGAACAACCAAGGCTCTAGACATACCAAATGTTGATCGTTCTCCAGGGACACGCATACCTTCTCTTTGGAGGCCAGATACTGAATTTTCAGATGTGATTTTTGGTTGCTCCACTTAGGAGCCTGTAGGACCAGACTGTTAGGAAGAAGTAAAACAAAACTCCGAGTTAATCACAGAGTCAGATAAATGGTGTTGTCTTCTTAATTGCCTTTCAGTGATACTTACTTTTGTTTATGCCCAGAGCTTGATGAACACAAAACAATACATCCTGGGCTTCCCTCCACTATGTTGGCAGAGAATAAACAGTACAAAAAATTGTTTCTGTAACCCAGAGTTTTTCTCAAGAGGAACTACTTTGTTTGTACTTGGGTAAACACAAAAGTAAACTCTGGCACAACTAAATTTTAACAGAAACAGTGCAATGTAACCATATTGATACAGCTGGGCTGTTTACCTGCAATCTCATTAATAAGTTAAATACCTTATGAAATATAGGAAGAAAACTACATTTTATCACTAAGAGATTAAATTATTACTAACAGATCCAAAGAGATTTTAGTCTTTGCATTGTGGAAAAGAGGAAATGAGGTTGGAGAACATTATGTACATCTCAAAGTATCCAGTGTCACAGAAATTTAAGATGGAAATATATTACAGAGGCTGCCTTCTGGTACCACTGCCCCTTGGGGCACCCTGCACATTCAAATCACTGGCCAGGATGTTAATATTGGTATTCTGGTTGCTATGACTTATGTGCATACTTTTCTTCATTGCTCTTCTCCCTTAGGCTCCAGAGAGACCAGAACTGCTGCCAGAAAGGTACTGATCACAGAGGTTTGAGTCACAGCAGTTTTGTACAATAAAAAATGTGATGGTTTTCATAATAAACTTTCAGTCAATAAGAAGGGAGTTATCTTTGTTGGTAGAAATCACCAGTGGAATGGAAAAATAGAGGGTCCACCCTGACCTACAGGAAAATGTGTGTTCTGTCACCCTCAAAACCACAAGCCAACACAGGGCAGTGCCATGATTACCACTAGCAGAGATTGAAGAGGGGACTTTTAGAAATCGGTATGTGTTTCGATACATGGCACTTCCTTGTTGTCCTCCAGCATTAAAAAAGTCCCTGGCATAGTCCCTGGCATATTCAGCACAGCCAGCAAAGGTGACCTTAGCAGAGAGGTGGTCTCCATTCATCACATCCTAGAACAGAGTGACTTTGCTTTTTGCTTAGCAGTCTTCTTTCTGCCACGCTCTGCCCAAGCTGTCCCCATTCCTATTTGTAGTGTCAAGAATAATGATTATAATCACCACCATTTTGCTATTTGCTTTCTACTTTCTGCTATTCCTCTATTTGCTATTCCTCTATTTGCTGCCTCCTTTCTAATTTCTATTCTTATTTTTTGGTTCTTCCTGATGCATATCAAACCGAAACAGTGCACAGGTGCTGACAGAGGTGGCAGAACTTCACTGAGTATTTTATGAGCAAAGGAGAGACACTGAGGCTTGTCAGTGGCCACTTTAACCTGAAGTCCTGTACACATCAACTACTTTATAGGCTTGTAGGTGACTTACTGTGATGGAACCAGAGGAAATTACAGGGTTGTTCTAATACAATATCCACAAGTGCAGGAGTACTTCTGTATGTGCACAGGAGGTCTGAGATCAGGCTCAGCAGTGAATAATGTGGAGGAAAATAGGGAGTAATAAATAACCTGGACTTTCTTTCAGACAGAGTTTTCAGACAGTTTTTCAGACCCCACAGATGGGGTCTGTGGAAAGAACTGCCAGGTGCAAACTGTAACTGCCTTTCCACCTAAAAAATAAATTAATCTTTAGTGTGAAGCATTGTGTTACTTTTTAATTATAGTAAACTTTTCTCTCCCTTCTGGTTGTGTGAATGTGTAGCTACTCTAACTGAACGTCTTGTTCTCTAGTTCATTGAATACATGACAGAGGAAATTCAAAACTCCTAAAGTTACAGCACAAAATCCCACAGATCTGTGAACAAGATTATTAATGGTTTACCCCTAAACAGGATTACAAATGAGAATTCAGAACAAAGCAAGTAAAATTATGACCTTCTAAAGAGTGTAAAGAACTAAAGTAACCTTGCTTACAGTCACTGGCGCTGAAATAGTTCACTAATGCCAGGGTCTAACTGTGCCTGGCTGTTCATTTTATATACACCTACATTGCTCTAAGGAAAGTTGCAAACAGTATGACAGAATGGAGGATTGCCTACTCTCGAAGTGTTCTGTTATAAATGAACTCACAGCAGCTCTGTACTGCATTTCAGGATAGGAAGAGAGGAATGCCATGTGCAAGTGAAACTGTAGGCTTGTTTGAATAAGCTGCATGTAATTATCCAGACTGGAAGGTGGCCAGGGCACTAAAGCTGACACTAACACTAACCTTGCAACATTCAGAACCCAGCATATTTGCAAACTCTTTTCTGCAGTTCATTTTCCAAGGTTCAGCATTCAACAGGAATGTATTCTCTGTTCTATTCTAATGGCAGCAAATCCTCTTCCCAATTAAAGTCCCCCAATCTACTTTTGCTGACTAGCTCTGATACCTTTAATTTTTTTTTCTATTTGAGAAATGGAAGAAAACAAACATTATTCCTTCTTTTCAGCAGCCTGGATACATTTAAGTGACAGTGGAAAATTACTCCCCAGAGTCTTTTCTCAAGTCCAGACAACATATGTCTTAAAATGATGAGAGTCATGCAAGTCAGGGTGAAGGTCATGCGCATCAGGATGAGGGTCATGCACATCATGAGCACTTTACAAACAAAGATACTCTCTACTGAGTCCCAGGGCAATACAAAATATCTTTGAAATCACAACCATTAGCAAGCCTGCCCAACTTTGCTTATTCTTAATCTATCTGGTAAGCTGCCATCAAAAGCAACATTCTCTCTTTCCTCATTCCTCAGACAATATAAAGAAGGAAGCTCAACAAGCCACTACATGGAATAACTGGGAGGGAGAGGTCATTCAGTGTCTTCTGGGATGGGAGCAGGAGCCAGTTCAGCTGTAGGGTTTAGAATCATAGAATCATCCAGGTTAGAAGAGACCTTTAAGATCATCAAGTCCAAATGTGTTTGTTTTGGAAAGATGAGAAATGAGTGGAAGGTACAGAGGTTTGTCGACACAAAGGTTGGTAGCTGCAAGAAAGAGGCTATATAGGCTTGTGTGCAGAACTAAGTTTACAGGAACAAAAGCTTTTATGAAGCATGACATAAACTCTGCCACCTGAGATTCAGTAAGGGTTGCCTAGTTCAATGGAAATACCATGCTTCCAGATTCTACATCAGCTTTTGAAACTGGAACCAAACAATGAGACTTTTAAAAATAAAAATATTTCTATTGTGAGCTACTTAGTTACTTGGCTTTGCATTACCCCATCATGGCAAGGGTTTGGGCCCTGATGATTACATTTTCAAGAGGAAGAGGACAAATTGAGACACTTTCTAGTCTTATGTATGTGGGAGGGAAGAGTGAGCCTGTTGTTGGCTGGCTACAAGTCAGAGGAGCCTGCACCTAAATAGAAAGCAAAATCCCAAAAAATCAAACAGAGAGGAACATGAATCCATTGTTTGTCCGAGCACATTTCTACAGCAGGTTGAATATAGTTATGTCTCATGATTTAAATCTGTGGCATGGAATGACTGTCTGTTTTGTTGTTTGTAGTTAGCTAACTCTGATGGACACCCCATGATTTCATGTCAGGCAAAGCATAAGGCTTCATTTTTTATGATAGAATTGGCTCTTCAGAATAGTAATTTTTTTTTCTTTCATTTTTTTTCATTCATTTTCGTTTTCCTGGGCATTTTCACAAAGCTGTGCTTTGGACACTTTATTTGTGTAGCGTTGAAATTGTTGACATCTTTACTGAGCTCAGCCAAACAATAGAATAATTTCGTATTTTACAAATACTAGTGAGGAGGCAGTGCCAGAACATTTTTGAAGGTTAACTGTCCCAGAGCTGTCTACAGATGTTTATTGAACTACCTACTCCATTACTGAGATTTGGTCTTGCCTTGTTTATTGATACCAGCATTGACTTGAAGACAAATTACTGGAAGGACCTTCTAAGCGTTCATGTTTTAGTGTTTCTACAGCCAAAGCATTTTTATATTATCTCCTTCTTCTGTGGCTGAGGCCTTTGCGAAAAAGCTTGAATTCAATGTTACACTCACATTCTTTGTGACAGAACTGCTCATATTTTCTGCATCTCCACACTTTTTACCTTTCGTTGGTGCATGCTCTGTTCACCTCCATATTGCTTCTCTATTAAACCAACTGTTTGAAAAGCTGGAAGAGAAAGAAGTGTTGGGTGAGTTTCTGTAGCAGTAATTTGACCAAAATGTCTAGAGATTTCCACCCAAAACATAATTGTAACAGCATAATAATGAAAAAAATAAGTGGATACAGCTTCTTAGGATTAGCCAGTGGAGTAACTTGATCCCATTGATTCCAGCACTGTTGAACTAGAATTTATCAGTTTTTCTTTCTAAGATTTGATCTTAGCTTTATGAGTTTCTCTAGAGGCAGATAAATATACTTATACTATACTCCTGACACTCAAAGTCAGTGTCAGGAACTGGCTTTTGAGATGAAAAAGTTCAACTTTGTAGAACATCCATGGGGTTAAAAGCTTGTTGTTTTGGGAAAACACTTTACTGTCTAGTTCAACACCAAAAAGCACTTAAAAACTCTAATTTAACTTCCCAGAAATTAATTACATATTAACATATTATAAATATCATAAAATATTATTATGTATTTATGTTCTGATCAAAATGAACACTATACAAATAACATTTAAGACATTACTTTGGCTATGAGGGAACCATAAAATAAAAGAGATAGCAAGGGCTAGATAAAATGAATGGTAATCAAAATGGTATTAAGTAGTTTGCAAATGAGACAATAGTTTCGATTAACATCAGCAGGAATTACAGAGATAATGGGAAGGTCTACAGAGTTCTGAAATGGATTTTAGTGTTCCAGTCTGCAATAATCTACTGTGGCAGAGACAGATCTCGCACCATTTAGTCAGATCAGCTTTCTACATTGGCTTCAGCTAGTGTGTTTTCCCATATGGAGAGGACAGGTCATCATGGAAAATAGAATATGAAAATTCAAAGCTTATTGAAAATTACTTTTCACCATTTCCTTTTCATTGTTTATGGAAGAGACGGCTAATAACAATAGCCTAATATAGGAGCCTTGTACTTATTTAGCAACCAGTAAGAGATAAAAGGATTTTGTAGGCTACTGCAGAGAAAATTAAAGGTTAAAAGGGGGATAATTTGGTGAAAATACATGGAACATTGCAAAGCATACAAATGGTAGTGCAGTATATAATTTTATTTTATAAATGGAGTTCTTCTTCATGTAACCTACCATCTGTTTATTGAAACCACTCAAATTCAATTTCTAATGGACCCTTTAAATTTCACGTAAAGCAGGGTGACCTCGTTAGTAGTAAGGAACATATGGGCAGCATGACACAGTTCCTCAGATGTCAGAACAGGCTTTACTTACCAGGGTGGATCTCAGCTATGTCTGGGTATGAAGTGGAACAGTTACACCCTGGGAACATATTGCAGAGGCAGACTAATTCAGACATCAAAATTATGAACAAAATATTTACAGTTAAATTAAGGTCAGAAGTGTGAAACAAATGAACCCCTGCTGAATTAATTTTAAAAAGTACAGAGTGAGACACAGTGTTTGAGTTCTCAAGGTCAAAATATGAGCCTTAGATCTGAAATGTTTTGCCTTTCTCTTGTTTATCTCATAACAAAAAGTGAACTATAACCTCTCCCTTTTATGATTTTCCCTCTTTCCCTTCACACAAGGATGATGGGAATTACAACCCTAAAAAACTATATCAAGAAAATAGCATAGAGTAAACTTTATCCTTTAGCTACAGCTGTTGAACTCCTTAGTTCCATGAGACTACAGAGATCCAACAGAACAAAGAATTTGTCTCAGGGAATTTAACTGGAGGGGCTAAGAAGGTCTGGTCTAAGAGAAATCAATGTGAACTTTTACGGTGATTTTGGGGAAAACTGGATCGGATACAACAGTGAGAGAATTTTGAGTTAAAGCTGAAATTTATCCCATTTAGTCTCACGTGCAATTTCAGCTTACTCTCTAGTCAAAAACTGACAAAGTGAGACATTGCAGAACAATGTTTGGCTCAATACTGCTTGATTTGAGTTTTCCCACAGCTATTCCTACATACCCTATTATCCCAAAAGACATTATTCCAAAATGAAACACTTAAATACATACAATTCAATCTACACACAGTTTCTTATTATAAATATAAGCCAATACCAGATGAGAACAGTACAGGTAAGTGGAAATGCCTCTTTATTTTAAAATTTTAATATGTTAATAATTTTATTGAAAATCATTATTATTGTAAGTTGAAAGAAAAATTGATATGGCTGAAATTCATCTCCTGACTTTTACTGATGTTGATTTTAATGAAACTAGTTGGAAACCAGTGGTTTCTAAAGACAAACAGCTGACAAAGACCTTTAGTTCCTTCTCAGTTACCAAATTTCTGTTACTCTAAATGAAGAAAGCTGATGGTATATGAAAGCTATACCAATAAACTTCACAAATATTGCATCATTAATCCTATACTGTGGATATGCACTTCCTCTGCCTCAACCCTATACACATTTCTCTTCATGTTTTCTGTTCTAACAGTGCATACAACTTGCCCTTCAAATATCTATTAAAAAGAAATGTTAGTACTGGCAGCCAGTGTGTTGTAGATGTACCTTGGCAGAAGTATCTTGCTTTAAAAGGTACCTGCCCTTGAGCATCTAACAAGAATGTCAAGCCCTAAACTAGGTCAGCCTTGTAATTCTGAGCAGTCTTCTTGTGACAAGAGCAGTGTAAACAATATTCTAAGTGTTTCTGTGCAGCTACCACCCTCATGTTTGCTGTATGTCTCTTGGCCTACTTTTATAAATTCTTTGTTCCTACTGTTTGGTACCCAAAGCTCTTATTCATGGACACTGAAAAGTTAGAATGAACTCAGAGCTGGCAGATGTGTGTCAATTCTGGCCACAAGAGCTGCAGAAAGGCAGTACTCTGGGTCATAGCCAGCAAAGTTTATCCTCATCCAAGAAGCTGTATCTCTTCCATTCCTAGAAAAATTTCACCCAAAACCTCAGGATTCCTCGCAGGTCTTCTGCCTTCACAATAAACGTCATTTACTTTAAAACAGCCCAGAGAAAGATGGATTCTTCGAGAGGCTGAACACACTGTCTGGTGGTGGAGGTGGCTGTTGGGTGACAGCAGTCAGGAGCTTGGTGAATGGCCGAGCCCAGCGCAAGATGCAAATGTTGGGACAGGAACAAGGACTGATAGATGACATGTTTCTTTCCCTTTCCCTCCATGGGATACTTCCATTCTGGAAAACAGAATATGTCCATTTCTCTGGTACACTCGTCGCTAAGGAATGATTATAAGTGTTCCAATTCTATCAGGATATATACAATAATCTTAGCCAGCTGTTTAAGCAGGACTCAGGTGTCCTGCTTAATGCAATGCTCTTGCATTGCTGTGGCAGGAGCAAGCAACTTGGCTGACTGTAAATAAAAAGCAGCAAGGTCATAAACAAGGAAGAATGCTTCATTTCAAGGAAGAGGATAGGAAAACCATTCCTCTTAGTGTATACATCTCAAATAAAAAGCTTATTGTCATATGTCACAATGTGTTCTTTAAAATTGTTCTTATGATCTAGTGTACTATGTTTCAAGGCATACTTGAGGATCTTAATTTGTTTTCTTTTCATGTCTACAACTGACATTTATTCAAAATGAATATTCATAAGACAATTAATACTAAGTAGATACTTGCTATCTATTTAAGTATGTTTGTACTAAAAATATTTTAGAGAGAAAAATATTACTTTGCTCTGAACACAACTGATTCCAACAAATGTCAACTGAATTAATTTAAGAAGGTGCTGTCTAGATATAACCGACCTTTTATTGGCCATTGGAACATTATGCTCTGTAGTTCTGCTTTCCTGAGTGTATATTCATCTGCTATCAATAATTGACATTTTGTCTTTGAAACAGAATACACCATCACAGCACACCTGTTAATGACATGGATGAAAAAAATAAACTGGCAATAAACTTGAGAGTAAACACAGTTATTATTTAACGAGCAAACTCCCATTGCTCCCATTACTAAACTCCTTAGTACTTAGCTTAATTATGTCACTGGAATGCATGCTTAACATTACCCATAAGAGTTAATGAGCTGATTCTTCCAGTCATCAGCTCCTATTAACCAGTAATCTAATCAGGCTGACCTCTACGTTTCAAGGAATGACCAATAAAGCAGGCGGCAGGTAGTTGTGAACTCTGCAGCACTACTTCAACATTCATTAATATTAGACTTGTGAATTAGCAAACCACCTGCCAGTACAAAGTTAATCTAGATCAGGCATAAATCCATAATCAAATTTCTGTCAAAATAACCAGAGCTCACAATATGGTGTTTTTTTCCTTTTTGCAGGCAACCTTTTTGTTGCCTGCATATTGATAAATAGTATTAAACAGACATAAGGTCTGATAGAAATTAAGCTTTTACCTTTTTTTCTATGTAATTATTTTAAATAACACTTGAACCAGGGCATGAATTTATTCCTGTTTAATTTTTAACCATGTAATTTTTCACCTCAAAGGCCACCAAAGTAACTGTTGCCCCAGAAGGTATGAGATTAAATAGGCTAGGTTTAGTTTGTAAGGACAGGGAAGGAATTGGAAGGGACATTTAGTGCCTCACTGAGTTCGTGCTGCTGCACATGTCAAAATGAGCAGACATCAAAACAAATCAAGTGGAAACCCAAGACCAGTGTAGTGAATTCTGCCCAGCAAGCCCAGCCAATGCATTTCTCTGGCATGTGGGTGATGGCAAGGCAGCAGCTAAGCAGTCTGAGAGTGTGATCACTATGTAGGATGTTTTCATTGCTGTAATGGCGAATTGCAGTGCATCAATTGCAAATGGAGGACTCCATCAGGAAACTGAACCAATGGTTAGGAAAGGACATCCAAAATATGGTGTGGAGTAGCTGGCTGCCCTCTCATGTAAAGACTTTTCACACAGGTACTCTTCCATCCAAACAAATCCATTTGAATGGTCTCTCATTTCAATGGGGATTTGGCATTTTACAGGTAACTCAGGTGTACAATTTCATATTCAGCAACTGCAGAGATTGGAAAGGCAGATGTATTTAACTTTTGAATTGTAGATTTCCAGTTTCAAAACAGTCAGAGAATGACCCCAAACCTGCAAGCTGTGCATTGCTACATTTTTTTTTCAGTCACTGGAATCAGAGGCAAAGTTTACAAGACAAAATAAGCTGTCAAACCTGTTCTTAGAAAGAACAGTGTTTCGTCATTTTTGCTTTCTTTGTACAGTTCCCTAGAAAATTGGCTTCAATGCATCTACAATACATGGTTCAACTCTCTCTCTAACAGCTTTCAGAAAGCAGACTGCTGTCAAATATTGTATAGTACCTTCTCTCTATATATGTTGATATAATCCTACTAGTGGTTCTTCATGGACTCATATTGTGAACAATAACTTTCTTCAAATTTGCTTTCTTCAAATTTCAGCATTACAGAGAGAGAACTAACTTCTGTACCTATACACCTGAGATTAATTCTGGATGTAGTAATGACA
Organism: Ptilonorhynchus violaceus; assembly: GCA_013397565.1. NCBI lineage: Eukaryota > Metazoa > Chordata > Aves > Passeriformes > Ptilonorhynchidae > Ptilonorhynchus > Ptilonorhynchus violaceus. The sequence goes on along the minus strand of VZRJ01008657.1, from coordinate 460,398 downwards.
TGCCATAATAAGTTATTAATAGTGTAATAATTGCAAAATATTCATGCTGAATTTCTAGTCTTCAAAAAAATTTATCAAACTGGAAATAGGTTCCATGGTTTATCTATCAGTGTTGGGTAAATAAACAATTCTTTTCTGACCACATAATGAATAAGAAAAATGCAGACTCAGAAGGCTGTGCTTGTGTTGCTCAGGGAAGTGTTCCACACCAATGTGCTGCCTGTCCTATTAAATTGTTTGATCGCATCCAGACTCCCTTTGCATTTTATTAACCAACTCTGCCCAAAACAGATTTACTAGAGAAGGAAGGATTTCACTGCTTGATACTGTTAGGAGTCAGGCATCAGCCCTTCTCCTAGAGCACTGTAAAGTGGTTCCATTCCTAAGATACCAGCTCAAATGCAGTTAAATTAGCCCAGACAGACTTTTGTTTCAGCTTTTATTTAAAGCTTTATATTTTAGGATTCCTATTCCAGTACTTCAAAGTTCTCATATTGAATAATTAATATTTTAAATTCATTTCTTTTATTTCATTTCATTTATTCCTTCCTCAGCCAACACTCTGAACTGCTGATGCCATGCATTCTATAAACAACCCTTTACGTATATAAAAGACCCCACACACTCCATACTTTTTTATTTTCTAGGCTAAGCAATTCTCATTTTTTCAACTTTTCTTCACATTTTATGTTTTCATTACTTTTCTCTGAGCTCTTTTCCATTTATTCCCCTCACACACTTTCAAAGTGTGGTAGATAAAAGCCAATGTGATTCTTAAGTGAAGAGTTTGGCCTCAGCAATGTCAAACAGACTGCAGTAATTTTCCCCCAGATATAACACACAACACTCACTAATTAACTTAGAGCTAAAATTAGCCTTTGTTGTTGGTTTGTCTTGAAAATCATAATATCGTTGGTTCACGTTCAGTTGAGGAGCACAAAGGAATAGTTTGATAAGTTTTGTTCTTGATATCCATAATGCTTGCTGCTTAGCATTACCCTTCCCCCTGAGAGCTTGCAAGTGTGCCATTTAGCAGTTTGTTATAGATTCTTCCCCAGAGTGCTTTTTCTCTTATTTTAAAAAATACTTGATATACTTGTCCTTCATGTAACCTGTGATGTTATCCTTCATTGTTAGTGGTACAGGCACAGTGGTGACTAGCTCCTGAAGTATTTTGCATGAAGTTTGTTGGTTGCTACTGATTTGTGTATATCTTGTTATTAAAGAAATGCTTTTTAGTAAGTCATCTATGGCCCAAACCAAGGAAACATGGTAACCATTATGGAAAACATACTCATTTTGACTCCAAAGCAACAGAAACAGTTTTTGAACATTTTTGTTGTTTTGTGAACAACACTGGACAGTATCTTCAGCATTTTCGAAAGAATCTGGTGAATGTGAGGGCTCACAGCATAGCAATCAAGCAAGGGAATTTAAACACTGTATAAAGGAAGAGGGAAAGAGCACATAGTATTTGCAAAAATCACAAGTAGGGAATTAAGTAATTCAAAACTTTAATAATCTTATGCTACGTGTGTAGAAGTAAAGTAAGCATTGAGGGGAAAAATTCTGGGCACTTGATTTGGTATAGTTATCTTGGTATGTTTTAGTCAGTCCAGCTTATAGTCTCTCAGAGTCCTTCTGGTGACATTTCAGGGATTAGCATAGGCCAAAATAATTTTTAACTGGCAATTGACATGAAGACTTGTTGACTAAGAGTATGACTGTAGCTCTTCTATGTGAGCACTAAAAATCAATTAATGCATGTTTAGCTTGTTATAACAGACGTACCTACGCTAGCAAGAAGACATGAAGTCAAACTTCTCCAAGATTCTGTTCAGATTTGAGGAGTTTTGCTGCATTTTAATGCAGGACCTGAGGACACACTGTCCAACCAATTAGCTAAACCCAAAGCAAAGAACCAGAGTTTGTGTAGATATGTAAAGTGTACATACACATAGAGAGACAAATAAAACAAATAAAATACAAAGTACAAAATAAGTACAAATATAACTTGTTTAACACAAAACATTCAAGGTGTGTTTTGCTCTGTGTGTCTGGCAATATTTTTCACCTTGGAAGACTTCTGTTCAAGGAAATTCCTTTAAACTTGGCAAGGAAAGGAAACATAATGAAACTTTGATGACACCTGGACCAATATAGCAGTAGAAAATCCCTCATGATTTTTATGGCAGTAAGAACTAATAAGGACACTGAAACCTCAAGTAAACTTAACAGATTTGCTTTCTGTTGGCTTTTCGGGGTTTTTTGCACAAAACCAGCAAATGTTGAGGAGAGGGGCAAGAAAAAAAAGATGTTATGATCAAGCTCTGTTTTAAAATAATTAGAAATACAGAAAACTTGTAAATTGTATGTTTCATATCTGAAGATGAAGTTCTTAGCCTGAAAAAAATCTTACTGTTCTTAGATAGTGAGTTGTCCCATAGAAGAAGATGCATAAAGGAGGTTATATTCCTGTGATCCCTTTATTATTATTAGAGAAGGTTATTATTTATCAGAGGAATTACATACACACATACGCGCGCACACACACACACACACGCACACACACAGTTTAAGTCTCCAGGATTCCTACAGCAGAAGTTTGAACTCCAGTTAAATAAACTACAGAGCATCGAATACCCCTTTCCTTACATACCAAAGACCTGTCACAGACTCTTCTCTGCACATGCTCAAGAAAGGAGAGGACTCTGGCTGATTAATCTGAAGGGGTCTGCACCAAACCTGGACTAGTGATAAAGCTTGTGTAAACTTTGGAATCCCTCCCTCCCCGACCTCTGTTGTGAATCCCTCAGGGAGTGATATATGCAGGACACGAAAAGAAGGGAAACCTCTGAAATAGTAAAATACCAAATATTTCAGAGCTTCATGAATCAGAAATCTTTGGATTCAATCAGAAGATCTCAGGTTCCCATTACACACCATGAAGGATTGCGAATAAGGACAAGATAAGGTGATTAATCTGTGCTTATGTTCCTAGAGGGGATACATTTGATATCATAGGCTCTTCAATTTGCATATGAATACAAGGTCAAAATACTGGAAGCTGGTGCTGGGCTATAAATCAAACAGAACACTCAAAATGGTGGAAATTAAATAGGAAAACAATGAAACTCATCAAGAATGTGGTTGGTTGTCCATCTGTGCAAAATCTGTGTAAAATCTAATTAAATAGATTTTGAAATATGTGCTCTGTGCCAAACAGGAATAAGCTAACTTAACCATCTGCAAGAAAAACATCTAATCCTAACTGGACATTGGGAATCCCTCTATAATCTCTGGAGAGAGACTGGAGTCCTTAGGGGTTAGTTTAGCTTGTCTTTCTCCATAGACATTAAGAAGATGAAACCTATCTTTCATGCTGGTATAAGGTTAGGAAACAACTTTTTAATCTAGAAATTGAATACTTTTTCCATTTGAAAACCAATAAACTTTTTGATACACCGGGCATATTGTAAGCAAACTCATACGGTGTTTGTAAAGCTTCTTCCGAAACTCAGAATCTACATCCTTTCAGGTTTCACAGTCCCATAACTTTCTTTTTTTTTCAGGCAACTATTTCATATCATAGTAAAAATAAAGAAAAAAAAGAAATACCAAAACTCTGAGATGGGTACATTTGCAACATATTGCAGTTCAGAATGACCCAGAAGACCTTCCAAAAGGATACATTTCTCAGTCAGAAAATTTTCAAACATATTTCAATATGTTTCTTGTTAGGTATCTGAGTGACTATACTGTTTCAAACCATGGGAGTTCAGGTTGTCTCCAGTGACAGCTCTTTCTGCTAGTATATTAATCTTAAAAAAAGAAAAAAAACCAGTACTATGGTTTTTTCTTAATATGGTTAAAAGATGATTACTATTGCAATAATATTTTTTGATGTATTTTAAACTTCACCAGTTTGCCATCACCATACAAATCAGAGGTATTTTTGACCATCACTGGTGCCCTAGGGTTCTGTGCACTGTGCATAACCGCAGTGAATTATGCACTTTAAGAGCTGCAGACTCTTTCTGGCTAGCAGGCAAGCAGACATCAAGTGGACCAGTCAAGCACCGAGACAGCAGGCAAGCCTTGAACACTTGATCTCAAACAATTAGAGGAAAGCAGTAGCTGAAAGCATGGAATTAGGGTATTTGAATTAAAGCATAACATTTCTAGTGAGAGATACAATTCAAGCTTTGGATTGGTTGAGGTTATTAGTGTATCAGAGCAGTCTACACTCAGAATTTAATTAAAAGATATGGGGCTTCCAGTCAGTTTAAGAGTCAGGATTTAATCTGATTGCAGGATCAATGGTATAGTTTGCATGAGAGTCTGAAATCCAAGCAAAATTTATAGTAAGTTATTGAATCAGAAAAGAGTCTCTATCAAATAAAAACCTCCACTGACTGGACAAATGAGGTTTTCAAAGTAGACAGGCTATTTGAACAATTCCCTCTTTGCCCATTCTGTGTTACTATTGGCCCAATGTAAGCCTGATGTAGAACAGTACTGAAAGAACTGAACTTTTTAGATTTTACAGTGTAAGAATTTACTTTTTTTGTGCCTGTGTACATCTTACTTCAATTATCACTGGGGTGTGTCCACAATTCTTCTTGATTCTGAAGCACAAGGGGAAGTCAGGTCTGAAGGATTTCTAAAAAGACATTTACCATATCATCCTTCAGAGTATTTGAGATCTCTGGAAGAAATATAACTGATATTCCATGCGATTCACATGATCGGTTCTCTACATCCCGTTAAAAATCACCGTGATTGCAGGGAAATCTTCTTATAGTTGCACTTACAGGAAGACAATGAGATGGAAACAGTTTTGTTTGTCCTTTTATTTTCTACTTTTTAGCAACAGAACTAAAAGGAATGCGTGTGTAAGAATGTGTAATATGCTGGTTACAGCTACTTAGAATGGAAAAATACAGATAGTTCAGTTGATGTTCATTGTGTTGCCAGAAAGCGAAGAGTTACTGAACTCTGCTAAAATGCCCTGAAAACTCACAGGCTGGCTAAATTCTGAGTATTCCCAAAGGGAAGGTTTAAAAAGAAGGCAATATAAAGGTCTGTAAAATTAGGTCTACTTTGCCTATATAATAAATATCCTGAAAGCAGGCTGAAAAGTTAAATGCAGGCACCAAAAGGAGAAGAACGACCTAGTAAACTGTAATAATACATGCCCTGTTATGTTGTTCTGTCTAAAAGTTTTCAGAAAATGCAATAGCAGAACTAGCATCTTCTTTATGATTTGTATGGATTTTTGTTAATCTGTAATGAGTTATTAAAAACGAAGACACCATGTAATTAATAGCAGTAATAACAATAGTGCTCTGTTGCAATGTAGCGATTTTTCCAGAGAGATTTCCTGGTATTTAATTGAAATGACCACAATAGTAAACGGGCTCAGTAGAACTAATCTTATAGTAAAATCTTATTCTAATGTAGATTACTGTCAAATTAAATCCTGGCCACCAAGCCTTAGGAAGCAGACAATAAATTGTATTGATTCTTTCAATCAAATTTTAATTTTTCAAATGCATGAAGCAAGTGGTACAGAAATAGCTTTGTTAATCAATAAGCTATTTTTAAAGGGCAGTCCCAAATCCTAATAACTGATTGCCCCAAATTATACTGCCATTTGTCCTCTGTGAAAAGCAGTGTAACTGCTCTGGATCTACATCCAGTGAGTGCAAAAAAGGATTTGTTCCACTGACTACAATATTAATTTCATCACAAGAGCAAAGACTGAATATTATGACTACCAGCCCCAAGCTATAGATTTATGTGTGAATTACAGGATCGTAGAATGATCAGAAGGGTCAGAAGGGTCATCTTCAAAGATCACCTTCAAAGATCCCTCTTCTGGCATCCACAGGGATATCCTTCACTGTGTTAGATTGCTCAAAGCCCCATCCAACCTGACCTTAAACACTGCCTTGAACAGAGCCTTTAATTCCAGGGGCTTATTTAGGGCTACATTTAATTTCTCCCTCAATGCCACAAAAGAAGAAATTTCTTTTCTCCTTACTTGTTACTTGGATACCACAATCATAGATCATTTCCCCACACATCACATTTTACTTTGACAGAAACACAGACAAGGGGCAGAGAACAGTACAAAAGACTGGAAAGTTATGATGACTGGGGTAATTTATGCCAAAGGAACTGTTTACACATCTGCCACTGTTCCTAATCTATTTTTATGCCACATATTCCTTCAGAAAGAAATAAAGGGCAGAATTTGGCCATCTGGTCTTCCTTCAGATACATTACTCAGTTTATCAACTACACCGCTGGGCATGATAACTCCTGATGAGCAGAGCTGGCATTCAAACAAGCAATGTCGCCAAAAAGTACTTGAGCCTGGAGACCTCAAGATAGACTATAGTATTTCCACTTAGTTTGTTTTATAATAACATGTAAGTTTCTTAAATTCTATCTTGTCTGTAATACCTCATTCTGATACATTAATGTTCTCAAAGTATATTTCTTTTTGTCTTCATTTGTATATAGGATTAGAGAGGTGAAACAACAGTCATCCAGAGACTAGCTAGAGCCAGATTACAAAGTACCCAGAAGATCACCTATTGTTCTATCTACTAAGCTGACACATTTTTCATTGACTGTAAAAATTGTTATGTTTGGTTTGTATTTGTGTAACAAATCTGTATTCCTTTCCTGTGGATAAGTAAAAAACAGCTGGAAAAATAATGACCTTGCTCTGGAGATCTCATGTCCCAGATAGGACAGCAGCTACCTCAATGCCAAACTTACCAAACACCTAGCCAAACTTACCAACCTTACCTTTTGCTTCTCTGAGTTTTTCCTTGCAAGAAAATGAAGTTCAGATTGCCAAACGATCTCCTGCCGATATTTTACCTGGTCTTAATAGTTTCTAGAGACCATTTTGTCTTTTCCTCTTGTGTTCAGTTAAATACCCTACAATGTTAAATACATTGGTGAAGATACATACAGAGGAACACTTTAGGACCACCTAGAAAAAAATCTTAGAGATGTAATAGCAATCGGCAGGACTGGCTATCAGTACTGTCAGAGTACCTAGAGGGTTTTATTTCTGGGGTGTGCTAAAACAACAGGTGCTGCCCAATACAGTCTTTGGACAAGTTATCCAGTAGGCAAGACAGAATATGGACTTTCAGCACTGTTTGCTCTTTGATATGAATGCATTTACTACAGCTAAACCAATTCAGATTACACGGCACCTGTTCTCCATGTTACCCAGGGAGCAGCAGCCTTGGAGACCTGCCATGCCAGTAAATGTCATCCTGGAAGGAGCAGCACTCTAGAGCCTGCAGAGCCATTCACCTGAGTCCACTTGAACTCACTATGATGAAATATTAAAAGGCTGAGGGATGTTGGGACTTACTGTATCTAGAAAAAAACCCAAGCAGAGAGACACCAGCATGTGCTGCATTGTAAATTTGGGATTTTCTCCTCTGCTATAGCCAAATAAAATGCAGTTCTGTATTTGCAACATAGATTTTTGAGTCATTACCTTTGGATTTCAACCTCTTTTCAGGAATTTCGAAACAGATAAGAATTTACAGTTAATGTTGCACCACCTTCGTCACACGAGAATGTCTTTGCATATATAATACATTCCTGCAGCAAAAATACACAATGTTGTTAATAATGGGCACAGTTCAGTTGCCCAAAGATAGTCCTTTATCATTAATGATCCCTAGGATTTCTCACCTGGTCTGCAGCGGTTCTTCCAGAAAGGCATGAGTTTTCTGAAAGCTTTGTGGGACACAGACAGTACGGTTGATGTCTCAAATGCCCTAAGGCATCTCATCTGACATGGGAATAATCAGTCTTCATTTATTGCTACAAAATCCATTATTGATCATCTGTCAAAATATGAGACACCACAAATCAATCTGTAGGTAAACAGCCTTTCATAAGTCATCTAAGGACAAAATATTTTATGAACAGCTGGTCCTTCTGTGAGGATTATGCCAAGCCTTCCTTTGCAGTCTTAGACTTGTGAGGCTTCTCCTTCATTTTTCAGCATTCAACTAAAATAAACCTTGCCATCTAGTGCTACTGATGAAGACAGTTAACTGCAGTGCAAAGATTCTGCATAGAGGCATTTCACTCCAAAACAAGTGACATATGTTGTGTCTGCTACACAATGATCCAAGAATTGTGATTTAGGTTGACAAAGCTGGAATATTTGCCTGTGGATAAAATTTTCCCCTTTTTGGCAGAGGGCGAACGTGCAATTTAAAGGCTGCTAGTAATCTATTGTTATTGACTGAAACTTTCCAGAAATAAGAGAGAGGTAAAATGCTTAGCATAAGTACTGCAATAAAAGTGCAGAGAGATGACAATATGATAAAGAAATCAATGCCCCAAAACAAACAAAAACAAACAAAGTATTCAGAGTGGGTTTTAATTATGCCCCATTTTCATTACCATGTTGAATTGACATATTTCTAATATCGATTCTTACCTTACTGTTAAGCCCATAGATTCTTATTTCAACAGCAATTTTTAGCAGTGAAATAAAATCACAAGTACTTCACTGCCTAAAGTAGGCATTAACATGTGCATGCTGAAATCTAGGTTTTGATATCATATACACTAGTTTGTAGTGCTTAACATTTTCAATTTAAAATGATCCCATATAAAAAGCTGGCCCTTGACTAAGAATGCATGTACCACATGGTTTTGATGGGAGGACAGAAGCATGCAAAGTAAAAAGAATATTCCATCAACACCTAGAGCAGTGCCTTTGCAATAAAGTGTACTGTCCTAAAATCCACCCCTGCACTGGTAACTACTTTTACAGTGGCTTCCTCTGTCATTGAATACCATGGACCCCCCAGTGCCTCGGGAGAGTGCACGTGGTTATGGTACAGGCAGCCTCCTTCACATCCAGCCCAAAGGGTCAGCAGTTATTGGCTCTGCACTAGCTCCTGCAGTTGTCAGGCCAGGGCCTGTGGAAAACTCAACACTCTGTCAATCCATTTTGGCCATTTACAGCTCAAATCAATGAGCCAGCACTGAATTTCTCTCTATGTTTCCCCATCCCACTCAGTGCACTCTCTCCTGTTCAGTCCCTCCCCAGAAGCAGCTCTGGGGTTTTGCTCTCTGCAGCAAGTGACACACGGCTGACATCAACGCTCTCACTCAGCTTTTCTGATCCTGGGTGTTTCAGCTCTGTAGGACGTTTCTAATCCAGACTCTGAGCTCTCAGGAGACATATTTGGCCTCACTGTCTATTCTCAGCTTTCTGTAAGAACTCAACCCTTTCTTCTGGGTGTTCAAATACGTTTCATGGGACGTAATCATTGGCATCTGCCAGCTCTGTTCTTCTTTCAACCTGTTCTTGCATGATTCAGGACTATAATCCCATTTCAATAAGCTAAAATTGACAATATTTACTATTGGTAGTGCTGCAGCAGCTGCAGCACACAGTTCCTGATGCGAATCACCAAGAACCTTCTAGCTAAATGTGACTACTCCCTTACCTGCAGCTTACTTGCTTGTCAGGAGTCTGAGTTTACAAATGAAGGGGAACAAGGTAAGCTTGCAGATAAGAATCCACAGCAATCCTATGAGCAGCAAACCGACAACTCTTCTTCGTGTCTTTTCTCTTCAATTTGGCTCTCTGCAAGACAAATAATCTGTGACAGAGAAGGATTTTCTAAATGACCTTGTAGGGAGTCAGTCAGACACGTTATTGTACAAAACTGAAGTGTTATGAATAATAAGGAAAACTGATTCAAGATGAAAATCATTGCTCTCCAGATTAGAAGGAGCTTGATTGCAATTATACATTCTTGGTCATGTTGGTATATAACCTGGCTAGGCAGGAGAAGGGGCTCAAGGTACAAAAGAGGCTGAGAACCCGTGCACCAAACAAAACAAGCACATTTCTGCTTTCCTCGGAGCAAGTCAGATGCAGGTCCAAAGAATGATTTATAATCTACTTTTTCATGATCTCTGCACTTCTTTTTCTGTCTTTCACAGCTCTTTGAAGGTCATTGTTGAACTGAAAAATATGTGTACATGTAAAACGTTTTTTTTTCCCCACTGACCTAAATATCTAAATTTGTCCTTTCAAGCACAGCACCCATGTGTTAGCTTTGGATTCTAGTCTTTGCTCTGGGAAGAATGGCCTAGTGAACATGTGGATAAAGTAGAGTTGACTGTAGGAATCTCAAGCCCATACAAAAGGGACTGGGTTCAAGGAAGGAACACAGGACTTACCTTCCTTTGCTTCTAGGACTTTGCTTTGATCTTTTTCAGATCATTGGCAATAGTTACTCACTTCTGATGGCTCCATGAGGGCTCATGAAAGGGAATGTGGCCTGTTTATTCCACTTATCATGCTCTGATAATCATAATGCAAAGCCATAATTAGCAGCAATGATTAAAGCAGCAGCAGCCACAGCTAAGGCTGAAGTGGCTGCTGACTGAACACTGTATGTTGTCCTGATATGTCAATGCTGTCCCTGCTCCATGGACAGAACTCACCAGGATTGCTAATCAACACATTTCATAGGCCCTATCTGCCCACGCAATTTCTCTTTAATCCCTTGTTCCAGGACTGACAGATTTAATTGCTGCTTTTAAAATTGGAGGGAACACGTAGAAAGACCTATTTTCTAGCATGCATTATATACAAAAACTACGAGTGTTAGCTGGCAGGCAACCTTTTTTTTTCAAAAATATAGCTTTGCAAGCTAAAAGGCAGCAGCTTGGATGAAAGGCAACTTTACATAAAGGCAGTGCTGCTCTGAATGTCATTCTCTCCACTCTCAAAGTAGTTGAGGGCTGCTCACCACCTCATATCAACCTGTCAGAAAGAAAGAAAGAGAGAAAGAAAAAAGAGAGAAAGAAGGGGAAGGAAAGGAAAAGAGAAGTTGCTCACAAGCATTAACTGATATCAAAAGAAAGTTGATAAAGGTAATCTCTGCTTCGAAGCATAAGAATGACAGATCACTAAGACTTATTACTGTTGTGGATTTACTGGGAGATGCATCCTGTTGAGGCCCCTGAAAGCACAGCTGTGCAGAGGTTATGTGAATGGCTGCTCAGGCTTCAACACGTGGGCAATCCTCATGCTCCATTTTCCAATGACTTTCGAAAGTGTGTTTGGACTCTATCAGTTCTTTGGCTTTTTGATAGGTTTGCGGCATACAAATTCAGCTCAAATATGACAAAGATCCTCTTACTTGAAAATTCTTTCTTTCTTTCTTTCTTTCTTTCTTTCTTTCTTTCTTTCTTTCTTTCTTTCTTTTTCTTTCTTTCTTTCCCAGCAGCCCAGCTTTCTGGAATTTGTTTATTTGATGATTACTTTATATGATGAGTTAAACAATTCAAGAAATTAATATGTTGTTCTCCGTCATTTAAATTTAAATCAAAAAAGCTTGTGGTTAATTTAGTCCAGAAGGACTGTTATTCTATCTACTCCTTACGAAGTGTGTCTTCATTGTTTTCTCATTTGGAGTCTACCATTTGGAATATTTGATCTCCGTTGTTTTCAAGTAAAGGCTTGAATTTTCACCATGGTGAATTTGTCCTATTTTGTTTAATATTAGGAGATTTAACATGAAGATATCCATTATCAGAAACTGTTTGACAAATAGAAAATGTACATTTGGTTCAGTAAACAGGTTTAATTCAAGCTCCAGTCAGTAGGGGAACAGTGCAGCATGGAGATGTTTGCTGTTCTCCACATTTTTCATAAACCTTGTAAAGAAAAAACCTCTGAAGGATCTGAATTTCTATCCTGCTAAGCACAGAAAGTGCTGATGAGTCACTGCAAAGCTTTTACAAACTTATCTGAACATGTCTGATGTGGGATTTGGGTTGGGGATGCATAGGCATAAGCACACTCAAAGCATGTCCAGGAGTTTCTGGCTGCAATCTGGTTGCAAAGATCTTAAAACAACTTTCCTTGGGGCTGCCAAGGTTTCCACCAGGCAGAAACACTTGCAATCATTAAAAAAAGAAAAACCCACTGAAAGCCAAGGCACTTCAAGCACACAGTGTTTTGGGGTTTGCCTCCTTTTTATGTCTAGTGAAGAATCATAATACCAGTGCATACAGCTTCCGCCTCAGTTGCAAAACTTGCCCATGACACAGTGGGAAGAGGTCAGAAGGTTTTGGCCCCATGAGCACCTTCGCGGCTCCCACAGGAAACTGATGCTCCAGTGCCGCCTCGCGGCTTCCTCCTCCACAGAGAGGGATCATCCCAGCAAGATATGGTGCCACTGCTACCTTGTGTTTGCTCTCTGTATGGAACTATTATTTTTTCATTCATTCTTTAATATCACAAACACAGAACTCTGGAAATAAGTTTGTGAATAGAGGTAGTGCTTAGACCTGATGAAGAGCCCTGGCCCTGTCAGAACTGCAGCTGCACCTGGGGCCCCTGGATGGGATTGGGTGGCTTCCCCAGGGAGACCCACTTTGAGATGGTCAGTAGGGTAAGTGCAAGCACACGGCTCAGCCCTCCTTTCTCCTCTCTAGCCAGAGCACCTTCCCTAGGAGCACCAGCGAATACCTCAATTCACTCAAGACTGATCCTTCTGCTAGGAATAGGCATCTGCAAATGCCATGAGAGGAGGGAGAGGCACAAACAGACACCTCATGCACTAAAATGTAGAATACCATCTTGCACAGTCATGCTGAAGTGTCATAATGAAGCCACAGAACTGATGAATGGGGACATGCAGACAGAACAACCACCCCTATTCTGTCCTTAGACATGGCCAAATTATAGAACTGTATTTTTTTTACAGTCTCCTGTAAAACCACATTATTTTCCATTATTAGCTGAAACTGCAGCAGCACACAACACCTCATACAGACCTTGCTAGCTTGGGATAGCCCAGGGTAAAGTAGCTCCACCATGGGGCACTCTGCTGGGAATGGGGAGTGAAAGGGACACATACCCTTTTTTTTTGAGGACTAACACGTTGAACTCACGTCAAGGATCAGCTTCAATCCTTATAAGTTTCTTTTCCTAAACTGGGACTGATTGAAGACTTCTGAGCATTTCAAACTGTGTGAGGCTTTGTCCTACTTCACTTCTACTTTTCCAGGTATTTGGCAGGACAACTCAAACTACCCAGACTCCCAGTACAAATCCAGGAAATATTAAACATTTCAGAAAAAAAAGGACAAAAGATCAGACATTATGTTATTCAGACTACAGGGAACTTATTAAAGAGGAACCAGAGGTGGTACATACCTTATCCCTGGAAACAAACATTTGAAATTTTGAACTGTTTGTGTATGTTGTCATTATGTGTGTTATAACTAGCCTTTTTTAAAATAAACTTGTAAAAACCATCACTCTTTGATAACGTCTACTGGGAAGATGAGTTTGAGAAAAACTGCTGCCATAAGCATTTTCAGGGATTTAATTGCCTGCTCTGGCAATCAATCTAAAGTCTTAATTTAATTTCTTGTATTTTGACAAGTTTATAATTAGCTTTAAACTTGTGAAGATCTGCAAAGCTGAGATAAGCAAGTTGTTTGTAGCTGGGGCCACAGTTTTGCTGCATATCTCATACCAAATCCTCCCAAGGACCTTGCCTATACAGTGTCTTATGGTAATTTTCCCTGTGATAAAAATAAATTACAAAGGCCTAGCATGAATTAGTCACCAAAACATTTAGGTTTTCCTTTCCAGTTTTCAACTTTGAAAAGTGTCCTTCTAACTTCTAATGCAGATATAGCTTGATTTTAGATACCAAAATGATAAAAACTGTCCTTCATCTCATTTACTATTCACCAGCATTTGTAATCTGCTTGTCTGGCCCCAAACTCTGCACATACACTGTATTTTAGAGCTGTGAATTTCTGTACAACTCATTTCCTGCAAACTCAGACGGACTCTAGGACAGGGAATTTGCTTAAAACTGAAATGGATATGTTCTATGTCAATATGTTTACACATCAAACAAAACTGAAATGCTACCTTGCTTTGGAAATATATTCCAACTCAATTTACTGGGGAAATGTCATGGGTAAATATCACAGACCAGCCTCCACACAAATGTACTTTATTCTTTCCGTGACATGTTTGAAATTAAGCATTCTTTTGGGAAATGGTATTTCTGGATACATTTGGTGTCTAGAAATTATGCTTCTTGTTATGCAGTAATTTATTTCTGCTGTTCAGCTTTGCATTTCCCTTACAATAAGACACACAATAGAATGGTGGTAACATTGGGAAAAAATCTGCTTACAGAGTTTAGCATGATTATTTAAAAAGTACATTTTAAGTATAACAAAAGCTATCCACATAATGGTATTAACAATACAAAATGTGATTGAAGAGATCAAAAAGGCATAAATTTCTTTTTCTGCTTTCTTTCTGCTTCTGGTGTATTTTTATTGTTCAGTTACTTTGCCACCGTTTAAAAATGCCACGTCTGTCAGAGACCTTTCTCCAAGCAACATTTAAGAATCCACTCTGTCATCCTAATCACAATAATTTCTGTCCCTGTAGGTATCCTGAAACAGTGTGTTAGGATTATTCATGCAGTTCCAGGGTGAAAAATAGGAATACAGGTATCAAAACTCTTTTGACTTCTCTTTGTGTTAACCCTGATGCTTCTAAACACTGTGAGGGAGGAGTCTTCTTTTATTTCATATCTTGGCAATATGAAAGAGGAGGCTGAGAAGAACACTACCTTGGGACTTACATGCTTCTATCACTTAATGTCACAACACTAAATTTATTTTAATGAGGGGATGTTACTGATGCCTTTATCTGCTTAAAGTCAGAAGCTGGATGACTGTTATGAGGATAGTGAAAGCAGTTACCTTTATTGGAGGTCCTCCCAGGATACAAACGCACACTGATCAGTGTTGTCTCCTGTCCCAAGTGTCCGTTCTCAGTGTGCGTGTGTGTGTGTGTCTGTGTGTCTGTGTGTGTCTGTGTGTCTGTGTGTCTGTGTGTGTGTGTCTGTGTGTCTGTGTGTCTGTGTGTGTATCTGCAGTGGACTCCAGCACTTTTATAGGTTTACAGCAAATTAAAATCGTTTACAGAGATCTCCCAATTAGAAATATGGTTAATGAGGTGATTTTCTGTGACTCAGCCTCCTACTGTAACCCCCACCTAATGCTGCTAGCTACTTTTGTCTGGGCTTTTAGGAGACATGGAACAGAGAAGTGTCTCTGGTCCCTAGAACACTGGTGGTGATAAGGTTGACATAGGAATCTTATTTTGACTATGGGATAGGGACTATGGGATAGGGAATTTGCTAGCTAGGAATTTTATAAGGTTATAGGGTAAAAGCTACAGGGCTACAGGACTACAGGGTTACTAATATACTATTAATATAAGAGCATAAAAGCAGAAATCTCTTTGGCATCATTACTTGTTCATGTCTGCCTATAACAACTAGGTTAAAACAAATGGAAAGAGACATTCAAGGCAGCAAATTCTAAAGCATTAGACATTTTTGTAGCTAATGAGATCACCCTATTAAACTAGAAAATATGATCTATTACATTAGAAAAGATAAACACAGCTGCTTTATTTAAAAAAAAAAGTTCTTTTAGTCCACTTTAATCAGTTACAAAATCGAACCATGTTGGTTTAAAGGTAGACAGAAACGTTTATTCCCCTCTCAGAGTTACCCTGAAGAATTTCCTCCAAAGTTTTTGGCAGAGAAGACACATAAACTCACACAGACACTTAACATGCTCTAGCACAGTAGTTTCCATGCTGTTACTATTCCTTGTGAATGGCATGAAAAATTTCAATTCAGTGGCTCTATGGCTAAGGCAGAAGATACCTTTAGCTGCTGAACAACACAGTCCTGGAGTTTTACCCTCTCATCCCAGCAGTGTGTACAGCTGTTTTTTTCAAGCAGAGAGTACTGCATGATGCCATTCACTGTGTGTTATAGTCTGTTAAAGGCCTGCAGTGTTGGCAATTCTTGACTTACAATGTCTCCTTCTATCCTCCCATAGCAGAGACCAAAGGGAAAGGCAGAAAGACAGCTGCCTGCTACTGGCTTTTAACTCAAACAAACTGAAAGGGTTACATAGCCACATAGCCACCTTTACTTCCATCTCACCGAAGTGAGAGACATCTGTTTCCTAGGGACTGTCTTTATCCCGAGATAAGAAAAACTTTAAAAAAAAATCCAAACAAACAAAAAACACACAAAAAAACCCCCAAACCAAAAAAAACACCAAACAAAACCCCTACAAGAACACAAAACAAGACAAAAAATAAAACAAAGAAAAACCCGTACTTTTGTTGTTGACCACATAACAGAGTGAAAGTCAGAACAGAAGCATGAGGAATGGGGCATTGCTCCAGGTTAGATTTTGTCCTTAATTTAGAGTCTAAAAAGAGAAAGAATCTAAAAGAATCAACTCACAATCTGTCTGTGGGATAATAAAATAAACTCAAGATTTTTGTATTGCTGAAAGAGCCATTGCATACTTTTCAAGCAACTCAAATAACATATTTTCTTTATAAAATTTCCTTTTTTAAAAAATTTTGCTTTATAAATCTGCCACCTCTACACCACTTGTTTATGGCGAGAGATTTCAACATAAACAAAATGTGACTGTAATCTCCTTTCATCTCTCTCCTCGATAATTTTGCATCAAAGTGCTAATAAAATCTCTCTGCTCCTCATCACAAACTCAAATATCACAGAGCTCTCTTTCCCCTAATAACATTGCTTATTCTTTTAAAACAGAATCTTTACATTATATGATGCCTTTTAATCTGTCAAATCATTCTTCTGTTCCACTGCAAACTTCTGTGAACTGTCATCTATACGCATTTCTAGAAGAGTAAGAAGCATCATATGACACACATCTCTTTCATAACTGCCTAATAGAACTTGATGCATAGGTACCTCATGGGTAGACCGAGAAATGTCACCCAGCTCTGTGAACCTGGCATTGTTAGGACAGTTAACACTGTTGACTAGACATGTCCTCTAGCTAATCTCCCCAGGTCTTCTTCCACATCTCAAACCAGATCAAGGACTTTAAGTTAAGCTAAGAAAATGCCCAACCTTTTCTTCCAGGCATAGAATTTCCCACTCAACAGTGCCCACACTTTCTGAGGTCTCAAATAGGTACAATTGACTCAATGTGATGTATTTCATTAATTTTGCAAGCATATGCTCCATTTTTGTGGGTGCACCACAGCTTGAGATACAGATCTCCATCACATTGTGTGTTGCAAGACATGGCACAAATGAAGGTTGGTGCTGTCAAGGAAAGAACATTTTATTTATCTTTCAGATTAGTTAATGCACTCTCTCAAGGAAACTTACAGGTGCTCCATTCATGCTGGTTTACTCTTAGAAAGGATTCTCCTGCAACTTGAATTTTAAAACAGAACAGATCCATTTAGGTTTAATTCATTGATGAAATAAGTCCTCAGTGTGAGCATTTTCTTTGAAGTTTCCATTGATTTCTTCCAGTAACTGTGAAATTTAAGTTCCACGTACGCATATTCTGTGAAGATATAAATATTGGTACAAAAAATGAAAACTAATAAATTTATTATGTTTCTTGCTTGCTGTATGACCTCTATGACTCTCCCAGACACATTAATTTCTCTACATTTTATCCAGAGGAAATAAAAATAGAGCCAGTCTCTCACAGACATGAATCAGTGCACAGCCTCCTCCAAAGTCTAGGTGGGATAACATGCAAGATCCACAGTGTATTTTACTTCCGTCTGCAGAGACACAGAAATAACAGCTTTGATAGAAAGCCAAGACAGCTACTCACTAAGCAGAACCTGACAATTCTATTGTTTCATTAGTTTCTCGCTTCTTTTCTTCAACCCCTGTCTTTCACTTGTCTTGTGATTCCCAAGCCTATTAACTACTGACACTGGATATTACTACGTTTTTACTACATTTGTACAATAAATTCTTTTGTAAAAGAAAGTGTTTGAAGTGTTTTAGTCTATTTTGAGAAGGAAGCAAATGAACAAGATGTACAATAACTGAAGCATCAGAAAGTACACATGCTTCCTCCAGAAAGCACAGCTGTTTTACCATCCATGCAACTCCTGTGATATGGGGCACCACACAACTTAGGGAAAATTTTCTTGATGTGACATCCAAGACCCATAGATGTCAAATAAGAAGTATGTTGCTTGCATAGGTACCAGACCACCATTTGGAGACGTCCTGTTGCTGTCGAGACGAACAAACTCACAAGGAGTTGGGGGAGGAGAATAGAAGAAAAGTTTATTTTAAGACACACACACATCCTTTTATAGGCTTTAAGAATGTTATGATTCGCATCACCTGTTAATTGGCTATTGAATCAATACAATACACCCATTGGCTACATTAACTACAACATTCTATTATTAGTTACCCATAGCATCAGTATCAAAACAACAAGGCAAAAACACCAGGTGCAAGGTTGCTGTTAAATTCTTTCCCTATGTTTACAGTTTTAGCTCTTGTTTCTCATGGGTAGTGAGAGTACTGTACTAAGATTTATTTCGGAGCTAGCAAGGCTGGTAGGCCTGCTATACTTCTCCACAACGTCCCTGCCATGTATTATTCTGAACGTTTGGCTTAAGCATGGTCTATCCCTTGTCAGCTGACACATGAACATTCATGCTTCTTGAAGGAGGCAATCCACACCAGCAATGTTCCAAAATACATTTCTCAGACTGGCTCTTGGGAGCAGTGTTCCATGGGGTGGTAGACACTGAGCCATAACATGGCACTCGGTCTCTATGAAGCTGAGAGGACTGTCCAGCTTCCTGCCACCACCTGTCTCCAGCTGATCCATGTACCAGCAGTGCCAGCAGGAGTTTGCCTGTTCTCTGCTTGGAAATAACAAACACCTCTGCATGACATCCACTGCCAGCTGTGCCCTTCCCACCCCAGCACTCCCGGAACAAGGCAATGAGGGCACGAGCTTGTTGGGGGAGAAGCCTGTTCTCTTCCAAATGACAGATAAAGAAGTGCCTGGGCATTGCACTGAATGGTGGGGAGTTTCTTTTTTTGCTTTTGTTTCTTTTTTAACCTGGCAAAGAACAGTTAACAAATGGAAATCAGCTGTGTAGTTCAGGCACTCATGGAGCATTATGGACAGTTTTATAGTGAACTGAACTGAAAAATTCAAGGCAGACGTGGGTCATTTATTAGGACCATTTTTAAGATGGCAGAAATATGTGTTTACACTATGAGGAGTTTAATCAATGATTTAAGTAGTCACAGATTTTCAATGGGAGTTGACCTTACTTAAATTTTGCATCTTTCAATTCTTTCTTTGTGAAGCAAAATGTCTTTTGCCATATAAGTTTTTTCTCCATGCCATTGTTTCCTTTGACATTTAACTGCTTAACATATTTTGAAAACTCTCTGGAGACGGACTGGCTTGCTTTGGGGTGGTTGGAGGTCTTTACTCCTGACCCTCTCACAGTAAGTCTTTTCCCTAGGTTGGGTAAGGTTCTGCTTCATTGCCACTACCATTTGCAGATGGGCTCATAATGGTACACTGGAACAAAGTTCAGGATACCTAAGGAAACAAAACTATCAATTTTACTGTCTAAATTATTTTACATGGTTATCTGAGCCATCCATGTAGAAGGAATTAAGAAAAAAAAAGTGAGAAAGGGACAGGGCAGAGAGCTAGGGGAAGGGAGTACTATTGTGACTGCTCTATAAGATGTTCTTGCTGGGAATGTGAGGCTCAGTTCTTCCACTTTTTCGATTCTGTGAGTCACAGTTGTGCTTCTTTGTTATATTTCCACTTACTCTTCTCCTTTCTAGTCTTGGCATTGCAGATATCTATTGCCAAGCTGATGTCTTATTTTGTAATACTTCAGTAAAAGTAGGCAGTTGTGGAACTGACTCTGACAATGATCTGTTAAATGCCTGGCAGCCCATAAGGGATTGTTCTGCTTTGGAAGGCATAATTAATAATACTCCAAATGTGTGGGAGGTGTTTCACCTTCATGACTATATTATGACATATTTTCACATTCAAACTTATATTAGCAGTTTCTGCCTATTGGTGATGTTTCCATCAAGTATTTCCTATCAGATCACATGCAAAATAAGAAATTACCTTTTCCTGGTATTACAGCACCCTTTTGCAATCCCCTCCTTGGAAATCCCTTCTTTCACCACAGTTTATAATCTTCTCACTGGTTTTTTTCCCATGATATGACAATCTTCCAATGAAGCTCTGAAATTAGACTACATAAAATAAGCACATCATTCAATACAGAATAAATGTCACAGTATTTATAAGAGTATTAGTCTGTACCAGTCTCTGTTTACAGAGTTTTCCTCTGCTTCATATCCTCATTTTCATATATTTGCCTTGCTTAGGCTTTAGGGTCCCAATCCTGATGTGAAAGAACAATGTATTGTCAAATCAGTGAGGTCGCATCCTTACAGTCCGTTATACAGATGGGCATTTGTGGATTTTGTACACTGAAGAAGAGAATTAGTGTTTCCAAAGAGCTATGAAATAGATAGATAGATAGATAGATAGATAGATAGATAGATAGATAGATAGATAGATAGATATAGATAGATAAAACCTGTGGTAGTACAAGGCTCACTTCTCCAGAGAAAGTGTCTAATGTGGGATTTTTTGGTCATGGAAAATAAGAAAAGGAAGACCTTGAGAACTACAAACCAGCTTGCTAATATTTCTGCTGAGAATCTGATTTAGATAATTTATACTTCTCCAGCTAGCTGCCTAGGTGATATGAAATTATGTTCTTATATAGAAAATATCAGTTTCTTATATATTTCATAATACATTAGGAATAAGCCTGTTCTTAAATAGGTGCAACTCAACAACTTCAGGAGTCAGAATCAACCACAGTATACTATATTGAGTGTATCAAATTATTTTGAGTCTTCTTCTCACTTGTATAGAGAGGTGTTCTCACATTATTCATGTATGCTTTGGCCTTTTGGGCTGAAAGACAGTTTTCAAATATGAAATTCAACAGAATATCACACTTTGAGTATACATATTTGGCAGGATTGGACCGTTCCCAGGAGCAAAACAAAACCAAACAGGTATCCTTCAATCCCTCAGTCTGACGGTTCCCCTCGACATATTTTTCTGCTTCACATATACAATTTCAACAGTACTTCGGCCATCAAAGAAGTGTCCCTCCCATGCGTTTGGGAAATAAATCAGAAACAGCAGGTAGCTGAATGGAATTTTAGAAAACCCCACTTTGGAAAATCAGAGTTTCACAAAACTACTTAGGCTTCTGATCATCACTTTGTTTCCCTCTTAGACACAATTCATTAATGATATAACTATATACAGAGAGTTTTCCCTCCAAAGTAGTAATGATGGATGAATGCCTGTACTACCAGCACTGCACTGGAGATAATTCACTTCGCTTTCTACCACTTCTACCTCTTCATTTCTGTAGTTAAAGAAGAAAAGGAGTGAGGCACAGAGCAACAAAGTAATTTACAATAGTGTAAATTACAAATTATGATAGCAGTTTAAAATAGTAATTCCTAAAATAGTGTAGGAAGCATGTGGCAGTAGTTAAAACATAGAAGGCTAAATAGAGAAAAAAGGTAAGGATTAAAGACTCACACAGTGCAATCAAGGCAATGAATTAAGTTTGTTCTTCAATGTGAACAAAGGTTTTCAAGACTGAAAAAATATGGGGAAGTAACAAACAAGTATTCATTCCATAAGTTCTTTGCCTTTTTAAATCATTCAGTGAATATATTCTAATGAAAACAGAGAACCAAATAGCACACTTTTCAAAGACCTTGACTTAGATTGCAAGCAAATCAGAAAGACATAAAAAATTTTGCAGAATGTGACAAGGATTTTCCTGAACCTTTTGCAGATGTTCATCCCCATTGCCAGTGTCAAGTCTATAAAGTGTAACAGAAAAATGTCATGCCTTGCTTTTGTAGTAACAGGGGCTTTCATTCATCTAAAGTCCTGAAGCACTGTGCTAGAAGAGAGTGCAGGAGAGCACAAGGCTTGTATGATAGCTCAGCAAGGTGAGTGAAGATCAGAGAATAAAATCTAAGTCAGTGTACTGTGTAAGAATGAACATGACAGCTTGGCTTTGGGTCGTATGCTAATGCTTTTTTCTCTGTACCTGCCTCTTCCTACTTACCTCATCCCACAACTATACCCAAACCTTGGCTCATCACAGTTGAAATCTGAGCATTGCCTCTTCTCCGTCAGCCAAAGCTATCCTCAGTCTTGCTCTTATCCTAAAGGTAACAGGTCCATTGAACTCTACTGCTGTCTGCTACAGTCCCTCTCTACCCCGCAACCTGCTTTATGCTAATGTAATGTAATCCTCAAAAAAACCCAACCCCTCTTGCAAATTACTGTTCTCCTGCTCATGTGATTGTTAATCCAAAATCCAAGAATGTTTCTGCTGTCAATCAAACCTCTGTACTGTTTGAAGTGGCTTCTGTTCTGACCTGTCAGTGAGGCTAGTCCTGGACTAGAAAGGAATTAGCTTCTTGGCAAATGGTGGTTATATGGTGGTCCTGGAGTAAAATCATGTTGAGGAGAGGAGACTTTTCCTATGCAGAATTTCTGCAGGAGCACGAATTAACTTTATGCTACTTGCTTCTGTAGAATATTGTGTATTGCTCTTTTGACATGTGAAACAAAAGCACAAATATATTTATATTTAGAACTTAGTGAAGTGGTTGGGTGTCATTGATAAGTACTTCTCTCACCACTGTGTTTTGAGCAGTTCCTGAACTCCTTTGCAAAAGCAGAAAGCTGTCTCTCATAGCCCACTAAAACTACTGTGACCAAAACCTCCACAGATTGTTCTGCAGAAAGGTCAGAACTCAACTCCATCCATAGCAGCATGACAGCTAGAGTGACAAACATGTTTTATGGCATCAAGTCTTCCCTCACTCTGCATGACACATTTCTCCTTTCTATCCCCCAAAAGCTTCCACCACCTCTGCCCCTCTTTGAAGTGGCTCCAATCTTAACCACCTGTCTCCACCTTATTTCTGTTCATCTCATGCAAAAAATTAGTTCAAGTGGTATCTCTACGATGCTTACCCTGAGATTGACTTGTTTAGTCCAGATTTGTCTTGTCATATGTCAAATAAAAATACACTATTTTTCTGACATCTCATGCTTTTGAAAGGAATTCAGGAGGCAGTAAAAAAAGGTGGAATTTCATGGCATTTGGTTTCTGTTTATTAAACTCTCTGGGTCTTCCTGTGTGACCAGGGAGTGTTGGGTTCACCATAGCACCCCCAGCTTTGGCTTTGGCACAGTTCCAGAATTGCTCAGGTACCTTTAAGAGAATGAGAAAGCTGAGGAGGGGAGGCAGGAGGCGACGATGCTGATTAGATAAAATCAGTGCATGCCTGAACTGGAGGCCTTCTTTAGATATATCACACAATACAACAGGTATCCTTTCTAAATGAAAGCTCACGTTCAGGCTGGACAGATTTTTATTATATATATCTGTCCTTTCATTTTACTGAATATATATTTCAATTTAAATATTAAAATATATTCTTAATTTTCTAGTCTGTTATGTTTTATAGTTTAACATAACTGACAATGTACAGAATTTCAGGGTCTTCTTTGACACATATACAAGTTAGAGGCTTTCTCTGGCTGGATGACCTGCATTTAAAATGCTGCTATTAAGGTTTTCTCTCTGTTTTGCTTATTTCTATTAACACTAAATTAATAACAATAATAATAATAATAATAATAATAATTTGACATTTAAATATTTTTCTCCATTATTTAGTATGCTCTTCCCTTTGCTGAAAATTGTAATTGACTCAATGATTTCAACAGAAACAGAGCTCTTTTTCCAACAGTATATTCATTATAAATGGTTAATTACCCTCAGTATATTCACAAAAAAATAAGGCAGAAGCAAACCTGGCTGAGGGAGAAGTATGGGAAAGACTCTTCTAATGCTGCTTTGTGTTGTTGATGTTGAAGAACACATATATAATTAATTTTCTTTCTGTTACATGTTGGCATGTAAGACCACACATTTCTTAGCATGCTCAAATTTCACAATTTGACTGCCTGCTTTATCGCTTCATCACCAGCTCCTTCCTGCTGCACCACTCTGCTGAACCTTGACCTGTAGAGATTAGCTCACCCTAGAGAAAGGGGTAAAGGGTAGTTTGGTCTTCCAGTCCTTTTGATCTAATCTTTTCTTCTCAGATTTTCAGGCGGATTAACAGAAAATGTAGAGCCTGCTACTATTCTGGTGACTTTTCTGTATTTCATATTTCTTCTTTCCTCCAGCAGAAGAATATGTAAACAATACCTTCTGGAATGTGAAACAGTATTATTGGATTGTAATTGATGATATGAAACTAGAAAATAATCAGCTGTTGTGGAAGCTAAATCATTTGTTAAACTGATGGCAAAACAACAAGGGCAGTACGTAGATTCTGAACCTACATAGTCAAAAGATGCCAGCATGACTGAGGACTTTAAATGAAACAAAATTGCTTTAAAAGAACTGTGTAGATAATAAAAAGCCTTTTATTTCTCTGCCTTATGCCTACTATTGCCATCCATTAAGACACCAGTTATTCCCTTCTGGCTACAATGCCACATATTTTGATGTTCACAGGTACTGAATTAAAGGATTGTAGTTACCACCAGCAGTGGAAAATACTTTGATGTAACACTTTTGCCCAAACATGCACAAAACCATAACAGAGTAGCACAAAAGTAAATTCATTAAAAAACCAACATTCTTTAATGTTGTTAATGTCTTTAATGTAATTAAAGTCTTTAAAGTTGCCTGAGACTCTTTGGGTTCCAATTGTACACAAGAAAGAAAAATTAGACTTTGCGGTTCTGAATGACTTTTAAATAAGTATTGTGGGTGCTATCTATACACATTTACATAGGTGTAGAGATAGTTCCTTGATTTAAAGAGAAATAATACTGAACCCTGACTGGCAGAGCAAAAGTATACACAGTTTTCTCACTTTCCTGGAACATCAGATTTGAGTTTTTCCAGATTTTATTCATCAAAAATATAGTTTTACTTTTTTTTTAATTAATTTTTTAATGGCTCCTAGGGTTACAACTATGCAAAACCAGTAGAGTTTACTCCTCAATAGGAACACAGAAGGAGATAGGTTATATGGTCATATGGGATATTTGTAGCAGAACCCAAGGCAATGCCTACAGGATCCAACCCCACTCACACTGTGCAAACCAACCTCGTATCAGAACCCTGATCTCATTTCTGTGCAGTATACTAAACAGCGAAAGCACAAGATGCTCCCAAGCTCATCTGTATTGCAATGCCTATTTGTCTATTCTGGCGATCCTCAAACTGATGTATAATCCTCCTAAACCTAATAGAACATTATTCAGGGCTCTCCTAGCCCAATACCTGCACATGCAGTTCACCTTTGCACTCACTTCTGATCAAGCCTTCTCATCTCATTATTCACCTAGTGCTGTAGGTTGAAACTCTACAGGTTTGAAAGTTACAAAGCACCAAACACATCCTTTTGGCTACTTGTCCTTTTAATCCAGGTTATGAATTGATTATCTCAGTCTGACCTCGATAAGACCCTGCAGCTGTGAGCCATGGCAGCAGAAAATGGAGGTGAATAATTCCCAGTTTCTCAGGTGGCTTCTCATATGTCTTAAACAGATGACACTGTTTATCACTGCTATTAACCTACTTTGCATTTTTTCCAACAGTTTAATTATGAAACAACAAAAGACATTTTTAGAAGGTGTTTGGACCTTCAAGTATTTGCAATTAATTACAATCTGCATGTACCATATTGTGATCTGAGTTCAAACATCTGCTCTGTGTTCCAAATGTTATGGAAATTGTATATTTTTAGATTGTATTTTCATCCACTTAACTAAAAGCAATGCCATGTCAGGACTCACATGCTTCACATGGTTCCTAGATTTTCAGTCAGCACAAACATACACATGTCCTCCGTATCAATGTGTGGGAGATGAACCTTTTGTCGAACACACACTTCCCTTTAATAAGGCTCTGAACCAGCTGACTTGACAAAGCTAATTGTTAAGTTTCTTCTCCACAAATAAAACATTTTGGATTTCACTTTAGCTACAGTATTGTCCAGTGACTAGATGTGAATAGTTGTTTTAATAAGCCATTTTTTCTGCAGAGACTATTTGGAGTTTATCTTGTGCAGAACAGCAGAACAGAGGGCTGCATGTGCTTTGTTTTACTGAAGCTTTTAAGTTGCTCAGTGAACTGTGATCTTTAAAGAAGCCTGACTTTGATAGCTTTATGTCCTATCAGATTCTCATCAAAACCAGTGCTAAGCAAGGATCCCATTACTGTTCAAAAGCTTTGTTAATGAATTATAAGCAATACAAGATGACATGGCTGTGTCCCGCCATTTTTTCCTACTCTTCAAAGTTCAGTCTTAATTCCTTCTCCCAAAGCCCATCTGCAACTCCAAAGCCTTTGGCTAGGAAGGGAACTCTAAAAGGCTACCACAATCTTACAAGCTCTCAGGTTCACCCACACTGTTAAAGACTCAGCCTCTGGCCATAAGTGATACCACTTTGTACTTGCATTTGCAAAATTGGCATTGTTTTTTTTGCAAGCTGTGAAGTCTTAAATGCAACTGGACTTTCAGTGTGCTAAATTTGCTAGCAGGCAGCAGGATGAGATGGATTCTAGACCTTCCTTGCTGTCTGACTAGACTTGAATGACCTTTGATTCATTTGCCTATAAAGGGTTACAAAGGTTTGAAATTCGAGGGGTGGTTGTGTACGTGTGTATGAAGGGGAGGCGGGAAGGATATAAAACTCCTTAGAACATATTTAAACTGCAGTGTTAAGAACAAAATGAAAACTGCTGTGTCTGAGAATGAGAAAAGGACAGCTTAAAAAACCCCAACCAACCAAACAAACCAAAGCAATAACAACAACCCCACAAAAAATACAGTTCTTTTCGGTCTTATGTGAGTCTTTAGGGCACAGAAAGAAACTCGGAAAGATCATAACAAACATGCTGACAAACATCTACGGCTTTGTGAAACAGGCCACTTTTCACTGGTGAAAGTCTGCTCTTTTGATTTATCATCATGTAAAGAACTCCATCCTATTCAAATATAGTACTTATCAAAAGAACAGTCCTAAGATGGAGTTCCGTAGTGTCTAGCAGGTTGTAGTGCAGGGTTCAGGCATGGCTTTTCACTCTTTACCACTGCCAATGGAAGTAAAAAACCAGATGCTGGGACAAGTAGTCTCTAGTGTTCAGCAAAAGGGAAATTAGCACATTCAGCCACAACCAACACATTTTATTTGTCATTTCAGAAGACAACTTTGCATTTTTTTTTTTTCAGTTTGGTGATCTTCAGTGTCAGAGAGGCCTTCCAACAGGTTCCCTTCAAGAAGTCTGTTCTCAAAAAGTTTCAAAAGAGTGCTGAAAGAGTAGTTTAAAAATACTGAGCCCAGAAAGTCCTTTATAGAATAATCTAATATAGAATCTTTCCAACAGTCTCATCCTTGTCCAATTCAGTTGCAAATTTCTATATACCACAGAGTTGCAATAGACTGAGTTATCAGTTAACCTACCCCTTCTTGCTCTAACACTCTCCTCAACAAGCTGAAAATATTTTTGATACATTTATTAAACAAAATTGTCTCAGGTGCAAAAACTCCAGTGTTGGTGAGAAAGCAACACACTAGTGTTAGCCAGGGGAGGAGGAGAGATTTGAGAGTATGTGATAAGGCATAAAAAGTAGTGAGAACAAGGGTCTAGATTAAAGCACAAGCCCAAAGACAGATGTCAAACTCAGCAGAACAAAAATAACTAGTTTGACCACATTACTGCAAGTGCAGGTCACCTTCTAATCTTTCTTTCTATCACTTGGCTGAGCTGTGTTGCTTTCTCTCTAATGGAATATTAATCTGATTTAGTTGTAATTGGTAAAACCAGTTGTCACTTAAATGACAGAAACTGGAGATAACTCTCAAAAAGGTTTTCATTTGGCCTTCTAATTATGACAATGAACTTGCACAGCTCTCCTTTATGGCAGCTGTAACTATTATTCAACAAGGTTTTAGAAAAACCTTAACAGGCAATACATGCACACCATCAGCCATGTGCACACTTACATGTACAGCCTGAAGGTCCCTTGGAACATCAGATTTATTTTTTTAATCCATATCTAAAGGGCTTGCAACTTTTTTGGCTGCCCTAGCAGCAGATCTAGCTGGAGCTGTGCTTTGTTCCCATGTTCTCCAGTGTGCCACATGGTGAAATCAGCAGCATTGCCCGAGGAGTGCTGGATACCAAATGTATACTCAGATAATTTTCTAAATTGCAAGAGTCCAGCATAGGCTCCCTCTATCTTTTTTTTTTTCCAATTTTTTTTTATTTGACCTAGTGAGAGCATACCAAATGCTCTAACTTAATATATACTATTTAATAGTATGTATTTCTATTATTTACTCCTTGCCTTCTCACCACAATGTGTCGACAGTGACCCCCTCCTGGCAGAGTGCTGTAGACATTCATTTTAACAGCACAACTCTTATACCTAAATTATATATGGTCAAGTGTATATAATTTACATTGTTTGCAGCAGTGCCTCATAAAATTAACTGCCTGAATAATTGCAATATTGCATGGAGTCATTAACGTTCATTTTAAATCAGTTCAATCAATACATAATTTCACTGGGAAAAGTGAAATACTAGTACAACGCCTGAAATCTTTGAAGAAATTTGTGAACCACTTTCTTGTGCCCAGTAAAAATTAATTTTGTTACTTTGAACATTAATGTTCACCAATTGCCTTGGAAAATTAAAATCCAGATTGCTTACCATGCTTCAGATATATTCCTGCAGACACTCTTCAGTACTGTGGTCCAAAAGGTACTGAACAGCATCTTTCCCTGCTTTATGTATCTTCATGTATCTAGATACAGGAGAGATAAAAACAGTGGTGAAATCCTACTGTATGTCCAGAGCTCTAATCTTACTAATAATTTTTTGTTACATGTATTAAAAAATCAGAAGTAGCTACAACTTGTTGCCAGGTTTCTGCTGTTTAAGAATAAAGAACAATGGCAAGAGGCATAGGGAGGAAGAGGAGGAAGGAGGAAGTAAGGACTGTATAGTGGATCAGCATAGAATAATTTCTGTGTTCGGTCTTCCTATTGGCAAGTAGTTACAGATGTCTAGGAAGATTTCCACAAAAGAAAATTAAAAATTTCCCCATGACTTTGCTCAAATATATTCATTAACTTGTAGGTAATGGATTTTAGTAATGGAAAAACAAGTTATAAATTCTTTCAGCACATGCCAAAGAAGATATTTCAATCCACCACCTCAAAGCATGCCTCATGGCACACAACTAGTGTTTGCAGTGAGGGAGGCTCAGTTCTTGTTCCAAAGTTCATGGCTTAGGCTCACATGTGTTGAAGATGTAGGAGTGCAGTAAGAGCACAAGAACAAAAAAAATTCCCATAAAAGTTTATTACATACCCTGTTTTGGCTACAGTGAACTTTGTTAAAGTATGACAGTAATAACCTGTTCCTTGGGCCATGCTGTACTTCCACGTTTGCTCATCCCACTTTTTCCTTCTCCCTCTCTGGAAATGCTCCAATAAGTGTAATGAAAGATGTTCAGCACTTTTTAGACCAATGAGTTACTCTTATCTAGTGTGAGGACAAAAAGAATTGACTTGAGAGACTCCCTCAGCTATGAAGAGAGAAAAGCTGAAACATAGGAGAAGGCTCTGGCAAACAGAAAACATTAATTCAATGCTACAAATTAGCATGATGGATTTTGCAGAGAGCTGACAGCACAGCTTTGCTGTGGGATCAGGAAAGGCTGGCTGGATGGGCAGCAGCACAGTGCAGCTGGGTTCTAGTGCTGACAGAGAAACTGCTGCTGAAAGTCCTTTGTACCTCTCATATCGAAGTGCAAAAGGCATCAGAATACAGAGATCTCCAGTCTGTTGCCCTGTAGTCCTTCCCAAAATCTCTTCTTTCAGCAGGAAGAACTACAGATAGATCTGCAGAGAAGAATATAGACATATACTATTTTATACTTAACATTCCTAAGAACAACTCAAAATTCCACAAAACCTGAGATTCACATCAACATTCTGCTCTGAGAAAACTCAATTTAACCTAGATTTTCTCTAGGTTTAAGAGAGGATGTTGGTGAAGTTTGAATCCAAGTAGCTACAACTTACAGAGAGATGCAAACTAAGACGCAGCTTAAAGGGGCAGATAATTACTATTTCTTTGATACATTAAATTCTTCCATGTCTACAGAACCAAATGATCTGCTATTTCACACAGTTTTACAGCTTTAACTGAAATTATGAATATTAAAAAAACATTTCTCAAGAAAGTTTGTTCTTAATGCTCTTTAGAATAAAAGGTATAGTATTAATACAGACCGGTATGCTAAAAATAATGTTAACATTTTCATTAATGGCTCTGTTATTCTACTAGAAGACAACAAATTGTTGTGACTACATTGGCAAAGCACAATTTGAAGGGAAATATCTTTCTTTTAGACAACTGATGTAATTGGGACAAAAAATGCCAACCAAACAAAACAGGTATACTTTAGACAAAACTGCAACATTCAGTTTAGCACAGATTGAAAAACATCCCTGCACTGACTTTAACCAGGTTATATTAATGAGTTAGACAATCTGAAAGAGAAGATACTGAAATCTGTAGAGAACAGGGGAGTTTAAGAGTAGATCGGAGAGGAGAAAGAGGAAAAAATAATGATCTTCAGTGGAATCTTGAGGTGTGGTGGAGAGACAGGGGGTGGCTAACGTACCATAGGAGCAATAACCCTCCTCTGTGATTTAGAATCCGACCAGAACAATGTTTTTTTTCTTCCTAGATTCATCTATGGAAGTTGCCTCATGTCTCCCACCAGGACAACAAAGACTTCAGAGGTGCTGTGTTTTTTTCTCTATGAAAAATGCAAGATTTTATGTCACAATGTTTGTAATGCATTAGTTATCTCAACTTTTCCTACTGGAGAAAAGCCTGATCAAATAAAAGCAAATTCACTGATAATGCTCTGTTTGTTAAAAAAATACTGAAAAAAGTCAAATATCAAAAGCAACATGAAACAGGGTAATCCTGGGGATTGATGCAAATGGTTTACTGTGTTACAGCTGGATGGTTATTTCATGGTATCTCAGTGATATGATATCTCAGTCTACATGAGACTCACTACTGGGTTAATACTGGCACAGAATTCACAATGAGCACCCAACTCAGGTGGTTAGAACCAAGTCCAGGCATGGCAGCACCAGGCTGAAGTGACCACAGTTACCTTACCCTGACATTCCAGTAAAACCTGTGAAGCACTGCCTTGCCTAGTACACATTTGAGTGGAGTACTTTTTTCCCCTCTTGAAGTAATGTTAACAAAGAACATGGTTTCCAAAAGTAGCTTGTGAGAGACAGTCCTCAGTGACCCTGTGGCAAAATAGCAGGAGCCATATTTAGCTGCCGGTTCTTGAGTCATAGGGAAGTCACAGCAGAAGTGTTACAGTGATAACAATCTGACTGTGCAGGGAAGGATGGAGCGGTACCTCTCTCAATAGTTTTGCAAGTTCCATTCAGGAAATAACTACTCTGATGAAACATCATCGCTTTTTGAACTACAAAGTCAGTTTCCCAATACTGTGCCGGATATCCTTTACAAAGATATCCTGTGGAAGCAGGATGAACCTGGAAGAAACAGAGTAAACCTTAAATCTGTTTGACTTCACCTTGAAGTTATACTTTACAAAATATTACAGTTCAGAGAATATTTCTAATGTGCTGCATGGGAACAACCAGTACTTGACAGCACAGTATTTAGGGAATGATCTAATTAACCCGAATGTAATAGAGGATATTTCTTCCAATGCAACAGCGAGGATTTAGAAACCAATGCTACTTACCATCGCCTTCACAAGGAGTATATTTTTAACAGGTATTTAAACCTGCATACGTAAATAGAACACATTTAGATCCAAGCTACTGACTTTCAACAATTGAATAATCTGAAAACATGGTATTCCTGATGTCCTAAAAATAAAAACTGACATTTAACATCCCCTCTTTTTTTTTTTTTTCCCCAGGAGATTGTTATAGTCTCAGCATCTCCACACACTGGTAATTACAACTAGGAACAAAATGTACCTTTCTCCCCCTTCCTTTTTCTTTTTTTTTCTTCCCTAAACTGTTGTCAAATAGGTGAAAGGCGATAACATGTCACTATTATTCTTTACATCACAAAAATACTTGCTCTGCTATCACATATTTTAAAGTGCTTTTCCAGATGAGTGCCTTGGTAGCAAACCAACATCAGCGAGTTTTCTGTATGCAATCACTGTCATACACAAAAACCAATAAAACTGGTGAAGTTTAAATAATGATACAATTCACTTAATGAAAGCAGATTAATTGAATGTTTTATCTGTGTTTTGGGAGACCTTTTTCAGCTTTCATTTGTGTAGAAGTTTTTCTGTGACTTCTTTTCTGTGAGAAAAACAATCCTGAAATAAAGTCATTGTATTTTTCACAGGGGTCAGTCTGCTGTGATGGTGCCAATTTGAAAGTAAAGTACAGAGGAGTTTTCTTCTAAAACTCCTGTTTGTCAAGTACTTTCATAATTATATTAACACTGGTTTCTGTAAGAAATGTGGGTGTTTTTCTGACATCGTGTCTGCTCTGAGAAGCAGCCAAGTAAAGTGGCTGAAAAGTGCCATCTGCTGCCTCCAGGAGAAATAGCTGAACCTGAGCAGACATACCAGGAATGGAAGAGCAAAAGAAGTTCTGGCATCTTCCTTTTCAGGCCACTACAGGACACATTAGGAACTTGGGAGAAAAAAACAGTATTTTCTCCCTTAATTGTTAGAATGATAGAATCTTTTAGATTGTAAAAGACTTCCAAGATCATCGAATCCAACCTTTGACTGAACACCACCACACCAACTAAAACATGGCACTAGGAGCCATGTCCACTCATTTCTTGAATGCTTCCAGGAGTAGTGACTCAGTGACATCCCTGGGCAGCCCATTTCAATGCCTGACAACCCTTTCCATGAAGAAATTTTTCCTGATGTCCAACCTGAACCTCCCCCACTGCAGCTTGAGGCCATTTCCTCTTGTCCTGTCACTGGTTGCCTGGGAGAAGAGATCAATCCCCATCTGGCTACAGCCTCCTTTCAGGTTGTTGTAGAGAATGATAAGGTCCCCCTGAGACTCTTTTTTCTCCAGACTAAGCAGCTTCAGCTCCCTCAGTAACTCCTCATCATACTTGTGCTCCAGACCCTTCACCAGCTTCGTTGCCCTTCTCTGGACACACTCCAGCTCCTCAATGTCATTCCTGAAGTGAGGGGCCCAGAACCGGACACAGGATTCAAGGTGTGGCCTCATTAGTGTCAATGGGGGGACAGGGGAACAATCAATGCCTTGGTCCTGCTGGCCACACTCTTTCTGATACAAGTCAGGATGCCATTGGCCTTCTTGGCTACCTGGACACACTGTGGCTCATGTTCAGCTGCTGTTGACCAGCACCCCCCAGGTCCCTTTTCTGTTGGGCCACTGTCTGGCGACTCTGCCCCCAGTCTGTAGCACTGCATGGACTTGTTGTGATCCAAGTGCAGGAGCTGGCACTTCACCTCGTTGAACCTCATACCCTTGGCCTCGGCCCATCAGTCCAGCCTGTCCAGATCCCTCTGCAGAGCCTTCCTGCCCTCCAGCAGATCAACACTCCCACCCAATTTGGTCTGCAAAGTTACTGAGGGTTCACTTGATCCCCTCATCCAGATCATCAATAAAGACATTAAATGAGACTGGACCCAAGACCAAGCCCTGCCTTTGAGCAGCAATAAGATATTTTGCCTTTGGAGAAATGCACTTCAGCAATACTGACCTTTTTTATAGAGTGCGTCATCTGGTACATCATGCCTATGACTTTAAAAACAACTAATGCATATATTTAGCTCTATTTTATATGCACATACGTACCTAGTTCATCCACTGGGTTTCTTTTTTGGCCTTGGCACATGGGAAATAATTTTTTATGCACTTCCTTAGCACAGTTCAATTTAAATCAGTTGTCAAACATTAAAATTATGGATAAAAAGCTGGTTTCCACACCCGTGTCCTAATTCTTTTTGCTCTTAAACTCCTTACCTCAAGTTATTTTCAGACCCCATTTCTACACAGGAGACAGAAAACCTTAGCTTGTATCCCCTTGAACTCCAGAGGAGTTATCCTGGTATGGCTGTCCCAGTTCCTTCAGACAAGTAGCTCTATCTGCAGTTGATTTTGTTCTTCTATTCCTGCTAATGTACTGACATCCTAAATCTGTCTAAAAACACTTTTCATCTTAATTCAGGATGAACTGGTATCTCCTAAAATAGAAGAGGTATTGCCTGCAGGTTTTGTGAAAGCTGGGTGGCAGAGCACTAAACCACTGCAGTTGCACTGGTCTTTCCCAGCTCCTGGGATGATAATGGGAAGACGGGGATGCAAAAGTAGAAACAGAGATGATGTTACTGAGTACAGCATTGCTGCAGGAGCTAATAAAGGAACCTTAAGACTCCAAATTAGACATGAAATTTTTGGAACAGACTGAAATCCAAAAAAATTCGTGAACTTGTGTTTTATCAAAGATTTCTTTTTAGTGGTTTTAAACATATTAAGTCTCAAATAGATATGATTGACAATTAGCTGCTAAAAGAAATGTATGTAATTATCATAGGACATAAAGGGTCTGGAAAAGACCGTCCGTATGGAACAAATTAATAGAGAGGGTTTTTTTCTCATATACCGAGGATAATCAACTGCTGCTTAGATCTTGCTCCAGAATTTGGTGACATTCAAAAGTAGTGGATTACTTTTCTTATAGCAGCATATGTATACTCAGTTGGAAGGAGCATGGGATAGCCCACATAATAAAACTTTGAAGTCTTGAATACATTTGGCAGGCGGTTTCAAAAAAATACATAACTTTTTTAATTTTACCCCACCATATGATATTTTACATACTTCACACACTGCATACTTTCTTGAAAATGGGCCAAATGCAGAAACTAAAATAATGATGTTCTCCAAATTACATCTGCTGTCTTTGTGCACCCCAGCTGAATTCAATCAAGAGTTCACATACTGTAAAAGAACAAGTTACTTGTACTGCATACAATGTGCCAAACACGTCTTGTCATGGCAGAGGGACTTGAGGCACCACTGTCAGTCGGTTCAGCTTATTTTTCCCACAGTGTTTGAAGTGAACCTGATCTGCCTCATTTTGGAAGCAGACTCTCGGTCATTTACTGTCTTTTAGCTGAGTTTCAGTATTTCCTCACTGAAGTAGCTTCCAGCTGAGGATACAATAATCGTTAAATCATTTTGTCTTGTTTAATTTCTAATCACATTTTCAACTAAATGGAACAGCACATACAATAGATAAGTCCTGTGAGAGAAAAGGGTTGAAGTTTGGATGATGGCTACATCAAATTACAGAATTACAGCATTATCTGTCTGATACCTATTACTGAGATCGACAGTACATAAAAGATAAAATTCAGTTTGTGACCTCTTTAGAAACTGAATTGTGTTGATTTCACCACCGCTCCTCCCATGTTTTCTTATATATTTTTATGTACTCAACATTTCTCTCAATAACCTAGCCTGAAAAGTATATTTAATGTGATTAAAGTTTACAACAGGGAGTAAAGGAAAAAAAATTAATATTTTTAAATATACAGTTAAATCAGAAAACAAGTTGGAGACTTTTTTCCTGTCTCAAGGAACTAAACTATGAATTATCTCAACTGAGAGATTATTTTTGTTTCCTTTGTGGCAAAAGAAGAAAACTTTTTTAATTGATAAAAGATTTAGAAGTCACTGAAGTAGCAACATGAACTACAAACATCGACAAAGTGTAAAGCCATTTTTCTCTTATCGGCAGGGTGTTTCTTATGGCTGCAAAACACTTTGCAGCTCTTGACACACGAAGAACTTTCTCCTAATCTCCCGATAAGCCAAGTCACTTATCTCCACAATCCTTTGCATAATAATTCCTAGCATGTTGATGGATAAGAAATTGTTCATTACTCTATTAGTAGACACCAAAAAAAGTGATTATTTTGTCAATATTCATAAATGGATTACAAATTAATCTATAAGTCAGATAGTTATATGAAAAAAACGAAGGTATTTGCAAATACTCTCCAATATTACTATTAACCCATTACACATTTTGGATTTGAGAATGAGATCACTGAAAATGCTGACTGGGAGAGATTTGCAAGGAAGTTCCATGAAATATGAAGGAGAATGAGACTGTTTTTAAAAAAATCTTTTTTTGTTTACAAATGCTGTTACGCCCTTGAGGGAAAGAATACTCACTGCACTTTCTGCAGTGCCATGGTGGGTTGTTCTGGAATCACACAACTCTAGGGCTGGGAACAACTGTGTCACAGCAGACAGGGACAAAAATATATTATTAGATCTTGGAGAACAGTATACTTAAAAACTGTCCTTCTGCCAGTTTCCAGGCCTAGCTTGTGTAAGATCAAAATTAATCTTTGAAAGGCTACATGCTTCTTTCATTCAAAGGGACAAAAATACCCAGTCTACGTCAATATGTACCTTCAAATGTAGACCAAGAAAAGTACACATAACATAGCCCATAGTTTTGAAAACTCAGGACAATTACAAATAAGCATTTCTGAAAAAACGTCATTTATAGATGAACTGTCATTCTCTTCCCATGGTCAAAACCATCCACTTTTTGTCAGGTCTTTTCTCCTAGTATCTCAAAAGTTTTACAAGCTGCTTGAATCCTACAGCCTTTTGGAAGTATTAGGGATGTAACTATGTTCACTTGGTTTCAGATAAAGATACATGCTTCTCATGCATATGTCTAACCTTGAGTAAAATGAAGACATTAAATTAAAAAAAATTAAAAGGACCTTCCACACAAAAACCCCCAAATCCCAACCCTATTGTGTTCCTCATATGATGTAGAATCTCGCTGCTTTTCAACAGCTAACAAAAATTGAGAAACAAAAAACAGATTAAAGTCCCTAGTTTTATTCCTTAGCATCTTTTACAAGCCAAAAAGAAATTACTATGGCTGAAAACTAGATTTCGAAGTAAGAGACCCATCTGGTCAAAGACTGATCATTTTTAACACCTACACCTGGCATTAAAGCAATTCTTTAGAACACTTTGAGTGACAGTTTTCATTCAGTCAAGCTCAAAGACACAAAGATTGAAGATATTCCTGCTTTCTGCCTCATACACTATTGGGGTACACAACTAAATTTGTCTTTTTGCATCATTTTTTCATCTACATCCTCAGGTGAAAAATAGGTAAAAAATCAGGTAAAAAAATTGTAAGTGAAAGAGAACATCAATGATTGGGAAAAATTAGTATGAAATTACTGTAGAAGTGTTCTCAGAGTGAACGAGATGTTCTTCCAACAACTCTGATGAAAAAGGAGAAAAATTATCTTCATCGTATTTCTGAAAAGCTGCTGAATGGTTTTGCACCACATGTTCCATGAGTATAAAAAATCTGTTTTCCAAACTCTTCTAACATGTAGCACTCTACCCCAAGAGAAATCTGCTTCTGCTTTCCAAAAAATGTAAGTACAGAATTGAAATGTCACATTGCAAAGTTACTAAGGATTATTTTGAACATCCCAGAGTGGAAAGCAGTACAGCATTTATTGAGTCCATGTTCAATATAAAATGAAATCTGTTGAAAACTTATTTCAATAGTCACACAAAAAGCTCCAGCTTTACCTCCTGAGAAGCCAGAAATATAAATGCAAAGTTTTCAAGTCTTTATGGCAGGTAATTTTTTTGAACAAGAATATTACCATTGGCTGTCATGGTCCCAAGACTGGAAGAACAATAGGACTTCTTAGAGGTCCACCCTAGAACTCTGGCAATCAAAAGGGCTGTGCAGCATCATGGAGCTGACCAATCTGAACACTGACTCTTGTTTCGGTTGCCAAAGGCACAATACCCTGAATGGTTCGACAATGGCACACTGACAGCAGCAAAGCCTCAGGCAGCCTTGGGAGTCTGCAAGGAAGAAGGGACCAACAACAGAAGATGAAGAGAACGGCAGGGAAAAATATAAGTAGAAAAAAAGAAAATTCCGAAAGAAAAACCGGATCAAAACTAGCAATGTGATTAATCCTATCCTTTCCTATCTATGCCTGAATCTTTCACATCACATTCTCACTCCTATTTTCTTTTATAGACTCATGTATCATTTTGTTGATTATATCCCATGGTAGGTGATGCACCACAAATCTATCCAGTTTCTAACCAGCTTCATCCATGAATTTCTGCTTCTCCACAGGCTTTGGTGGTGCGTCACAGTAACCTTGGCTACAGGGCAGCTATTGATTCAAAATACAAATACAGTGTGAGAGAATTTCACAGCACAACAGGGTTATTGTGACTGGTCTGAACGGCCCCTGTTTCAGCAATAAATGCAGAATCCGAGATTCTAAGTACCTTGTTAGATGTTTTGCGGGCATTGTGATTTTTCTTGTACTTGTCTGTGAACTCATGACTAAGATATAAAACCCAGAAGGTACATGCAACACACTACTCTACTAGTATGGCACAAACATAGTACTACAAAAGTGTTCCACTGAATAATTTCTTTTTTCAGTGATGAGGAAAATCTATGGTATAAAAATCACACGACCAACACAAAAAAAAAACAACCAAACAAACAAAACCAAAAAAAAATTGTTACCAATGCCACCACTGCAGTTGTTGCCCAACATGGACAGAACTTCTTAGCACCATATTCTGCAACTTAGCTCATCCCCCCTACTGCCATCATGAGCGATGCTCAAGAATTTTTCTCTAGGATTTTTATGACTTCATTTTAACTTCATTGTGATAATAGCTCTCACTGTAAGTGAGATTGCGTGCTGCTGATTAGAGACAGAGCTCTGAATTGAAAGTTTGGTTCAGGTGAATTATTTCTTTCGGTCAAAAAATTATCTGGACACAAGCTATTTTGCTGCATGCTCGTGGTTTTAAAAATACTATTAAATACTCTTATTTAGTTATCTTTTTACCCTTTTTCGCTACCATTCAGTCAAAGCACTCTACCTAAGTTTGAAATATAAGCAAAAATGCAGAACAGCAGTAAGTGATGCCCATGGGAGCCTGTGTCTTTCCCCGCCTGCAACCCCTTCCAGGCAAGAGCAGCTTTCCCCTGTGAGGTCCTCCCAAGTCCTCTCAACCTGGCTCCTTACAAACACAGACACAGGCTGGCTGCCTTTCCAGCAGCAGTGACAGCAGAAGTGGTGCAGCATCCAGGAGGATCTGTGCATGTGCACCCCTGTGCAGTATCTTCCTCCTTAAGCAATAGAGTCACAGAATGGTTTGGGTTGGAAAGGACCTTAGAGATCATCTAGTTCCAACCCCCACACACCATGGCAGGGACATTTTCCACTAGACCAGGTTTCTCTAAGTCCCATCCAGCCTGGTCTTGAACTTTCGGGGTGGGGCATCCAGTACTCCAGTTGTGTTTATTGGATCAACAAGACTCGAGACTCCATGGAATTGAATTTTCATTAATTTTCTCTTGATGATGTAGCAGTCATGCTTTGGCCACAATTTTTCAATAAATTGTACAGATGAAAGGATAGTCACTCATATAGTATATCAAAACAATCAGAATATTATATAAAAAAATCATACTCTTCCTTATGCTTAATTTCCCATTTTCTTTTTTCCCCCAAAGGTTAAAAGCTGATATGAACCCTTTCAACTGTCTGCAAATGGTTCCAAAATTCTGAGGCAGTCAGAAGGTCTTAAGGATTGTACATTTTGAAATATTACAGCAAATTTTTTTCCTTTTTAAAAAATTTAATTGCTTTTGGTGAGTGATTGTATTATTACCTATGAATGAGAAAACTTTGTAAATGTACATTATTGTGAAATTTTAAGAATTTAATATAACATATTGGACATCCCTGTGATAGTTAAAGAACGTACTTTTTTCTCTGTTGAATGAATGGGAATGCAGACTCCATGTTCTTATTTGCATTAAAAGGACTCCATTTTATGTGTGTAAAATAACTTTCACAGGAAGTAATGAATGTTTAATTTGCTACTTTATTAAGTACATTGCAATTAGTGGAAATTACACATGAAAATATTAGTACCACATGCTAAAACTTCAATGACTTGCTCACCTTTTCTTCTTATAAATGCGGTGAAACATAAAACCACAGGATAAACTTATATTCCCACCTTGTCCCATCTTACTGGATCTCTTCTATGTGCTCCTTTGCTTAACAGTGTGAAGTCAGAACTGGAAGATGTATACTTACGGAATAAAATTTGTTTGTAGCAGATCTGTTAGCAAGCCTTGGAAAGCATTTTATTTAAATGCATAAAACTTCCAATAGCTAAAAAAGAGAAGTGGCAATGAGCACTCCATGATTTCACACTAAGCACAAGCATCTGGTTGGACTTCTGTAGGAGGGGACGTTCAGGCAAATTCTCAGTCTTTTTCTTCCTTCCCCATATATTTTGTGCTTTAGATTCACTAAGTGAATTTGATTTTAATGTACTCCCCAGGATCATCATGCTGCCATTCCCACAGCAGCAAATCTTGGTGCTGGCTTTATACCATTAATATGATCAGAGTTTTTAGTCCAGAAAGAGGAGAGAAACAGAGTTAGTAAATAATCCAGAGTTACTAATCTCAAATAAAACCATGGGTCCAAGCCCCACTAACACTTTGGAAATCCTTACTCAACTCAGTTTGCATCTGAACAGGAGAAATTAAATTAGTTTCAGCTTAAAAAATTCTTTTTGACTGCTCACTCATACTTTTGTCAGTTCTGTCAGTTAATCCAGTTACTCAAATTTGAATGATAAAAGTGTTCAGATATTGTAGCTGAGGTTTGAAAATATTTTCAGCAGTACCCTTATTTTATTTAACTTTTAAATCATGTTTAGTTGATTTATTTCAATGTGAAAAAAAAAAAAAGTTGAACTTGTATGACAAATGCTGAATGTGTATGACATACAATATTCTAAAAGGAAATTAAAAAATTACTGAATAACAAGTAATGAATAAATCAATAAAAATATTAAGAATACACTGAAAATCCTTACTGTAAAAATCTATTTCTACAGCAAAATAATATTTCCTATCAGGGAAAGGCCACTGAGAAGATCTTCAATTTTTATACAAACTTAACCACAAAATGTTTTCTGAAGAAAATTTGGAAGTTGAAGTAATGTTTCCATAATGGAAAACTATAGTCTACTGTGTTCAGAACACTATGGGAAATCACCAGCAGCAAGAAACCAGAGCTGGGATTATGCCAAATTATTTTGTTGCAGTAACACGAGTGTGCCCTAAAGCCTACTCTGCAAATGAAGGGCTTATATCACAGTTAATGTAAACATGATGTAGGAGGTAAAAGAATTTTGATAAAATTATTTTTATCAAAATGATTTGGATATGGATTTTGATTCTCATGTACCTTTGGGAACTGACAGTGTCCAGGTGCAAGCTTCAGTGGTTCTGCACATTTGCGCCCTCTGCTTTGAGGCAGAAATTGTAACATTGAACCCTCAGGTACAATTACTAAACCTACACTGGGGCCCTTGCTCTAATGAGCAAGTACTTGGAACTGCATGATCAGGCAAGCAACCACATACAACCTTCTTAATGGAAAACATCTTAGGAAATATCATTTAACATGGAGGATTAAATGATAAAAAAGACTGACAGATAACACAATATATTAAAAAAATCACATATTCAAAAGTCAGTCAAGAATTTTATCATCAGTCATCACAGTTTCAAAGGTGTATACTCGAAACTATATTTGTAGTGAAAACCAATAAATATTAAATATATGCATATGTATAAGCATCACTTTGCAAAGCCAGACACTCACAAGGCAGCATGAGCTGCAACACCATGCTATAGACAGGGAAACCTGGCAAACATCTTGGTGAGGAGCTCATATTCTGCAGTGTGTCTGGGGTTCCATTCTAAAACTTACTTAGAAGATCCAGTTCTGATCCAAGCAACCAAGCTGTTTCCAAAATGGGATATGTGCAGTGCAGTGTGGTAACTCTACCTGAGGGCTTTGCAATTCACAAACTTAAAAGTCTTTAATTTAAAAATGTACTGCAAATAAATTTATGTTTTGAACTTTTCTCCATCCCAAGGTGATACTCTGCTTTGCTTATCTCATGCACCCTGTCTCGGGTGCAGTTTTTGAACACTTGCAATCTGGATTTTTTTCAAATGTTCAAAATATCTGAAGTACTTTGTTTTTCACAGAGCTGGGATCACTGGTGTGCTGCAAAACAACATATTTAGTAGTTTTATCTCACTTTTGATAGAAGAATACTTTCATAAAATTTAATTTTTACACCAAGCAGTAACTGAAATCAGTGTATCATGAATCCTAAATAGTTTACCAATTCACTAGTTGGACTAGAGATGTTGTAATTATTTTACCGTAATGTCTGCTTTCTCATCACACTTTTATAATAAGTCACTTAATATTAGCATTAATATTCTTAAATGAGGATAATGTATCAAAAATGTGTATATGTTCATGTCCTTAAACCCATGTATTATGCTTGTAAAAAGAATGCCACTGAATTGTGATAACAAGCTTTATGAATCCAAATGCAAAGAAATTATTTTTAGAAGTTACTCGAAAGACCACAGTGTCCTTCATAACAAAATAATCAAAAAGAAAACCATATATTGCACAAACTGCATTTGTAGCAGTTAGATATACAAAGAAAACTAAGAATTACCAATATTTAATAAAGGTGATTACGAATCTTTGTTGATTAAATTTTGCAAACTGCTATGTCCACTAATGAGCACACAAGCTGATTTAGTAGAATTAGTCCTTTGTATTCGGTAGAGTAATACATCCCTCTTTGTGCTGAAGGGACAAAAGAGAAGTGTCATCAGGAGCTGTCTGCCTGCACACACAAACACACTCTATAGAAATTGCCATGTTATTGGAAGCATGGAGGAATGCCACTACAAAAACACAGGAAACCTAAGCCAAGATTTGAGATAGCTAAATTCATTTATCAGACATTTTCATTC
This sequence comes from Ptilonorhynchus violaceus, assembly GCA_013397565.1. Classification (NCBI taxonomy): domain Eukaryota; kingdom Metazoa; phylum Chordata; class Aves; order Passeriformes; family Ptilonorhynchidae; genus Ptilonorhynchus; species Ptilonorhynchus violaceus. The sequence continues at coordinate 417,249 of VZRJ01008657.1, read as the reverse complement.
AGATTTGAGAGGGGTATTTGAAAAGACCATTCTGCTGCTGCCTGTTAAAAGCGCCTATGGCATTCTTTATGATTATTAGTGAAACAGAAATTAAATAGCAACTGACCCGTGCAGTGCTCACTGGAGTCACGTGTCTCGGAGACCCAGATACGGCGACTGCATCACACTGTGTGATGAGCAGCACGTACATTCCCACTTAGGGTCTGCTTGGGACTGCCAGTGCCGATGAATGAAGGAAATTTGATGGAACTTCTTAAACTGATGCCACGCTAAGAACAAATGTTCTTGTTTTCTGTTTGAAACAATATATGACTTGTTTGTAAGTATCTGTTCAATTCAAAAAACCCCTGATGATGTCTCAGTAATGTTTACTAGAAAAAAAATGAATAAAGAGAGAATCCTGAAAGATTCAAAATGCTTCTTAAAAGAAGTCATAGGAAAAATAACATTGCCATTAAGTAGATGTACGTTGACTATCTCAAATATTGAAAAAACATAGCCATGCATTCTTTAACATGCAAAAGGTACATCAACATCCCAGTTCCAGACAACATAAATCTGCTAACAGCATTATGAAGGAAGAGCATTGTTTCTTGGGCAGAATATTTTGAATTACTGTTTGTAAAAAAAAATTAAGTGCCATAAGTTTTAACACAAAGTCAAACTGATGGCAAATTGTCAACGACAGTGACCCCTTCCTCTGTTTTCAGCAGCAAACTACACAATGTTAGCACTGATTTCCTAATGTTCTGGCCCAGGCAGCAATCTACCCTTTTGCAGAATTCTAGAAGCCTAGAAAAAGAAGTCTGTTGTTTGAAGATGCCCAGAAATCAAAGAGTTAGTATTAATACTTTCTACTATGTTTAACTCGTTGAGCATGTTTGAAACAGTGAAAGGTTATTGCTATTCTCTGTGTATCACTTCTGCCTAAATATATGCTGCCACATAATGTGTCATAAGTACTAACTTCATCAAGGCTTTCCAAACTATATTTTTTATATAAGATATAAAATGTAGGTTATAATTTCCTCATTTCTTAATGCTCTCTAATAAATGATATTTGAAAGCATTCTGTGGCAAGTGTTTGAGAAGCACTTGGTATCTTTCCTTCTTCTCCTTTCGCAGAAAAGTGGTGTTTCATCACAAATAGAACAAGAACACACACAGTGAATCTGGGGAGAATTAGTCTTCAGCTATTAGTTTCTAGCTCTAATAGTAACTCAAAACTTTGCATGGTTGCTTTATATAACAAAAGGAATAAAAATCAGGTTGCCTGATAAGCTGGCATGTGGCTGCAGAACCAGTGCCTGCACAGCTCGTGTCAGCTTTATTTTCCCAAAACCATCCCTTTGCAGAGCACTAGTTTTCACAAGCAGATAAAAGTTTGCTACTACTTCCCCACACAGAACCTATAAAACTCTCTTTGCAAGCACTCTTTCTGCTTCCAGAGATGACCATTTCTGAAAAGCTGAGTTTGGCACTTGCCACGACGGAACCAACTACGCCTGGCCTAAAGGTTTCCTTGATGCAATAGAAAAGGAACATGTAGGAACCAATATATTGGTGAAGGTCTTGAAAAGCAGTTGAACACCGGTCAGGCATGAGGCACATTCATTAAAATTTTGTGAAAGCCCTATTTAAAGTCTCTCTGCACGAAAGCTCAATATTGCCATTGTTCAATAGGATTTAACATTTTTCTCTGTGAGGCTAGATGAAGGAGATGGACATTGGACCTCCCTACACCAGACAAGCTTCAGTGAAGACTGTCCTTCTCTGTTACCATCAAACTTTTCAAAATGAAGTGAACCTAAAATATAACAACATCTTTAGGCAGACAAATGAGAGTCTGGCCATTGAATTTTCATTCATAGAGGCTTGTCCAAATAATAACCCTCTGTCTGCAGTCACTTTCTTATGAACAACTTAATTTAAGATGATTTCAGGGGCAGAAAATTAAATCATTCACAGTGAATAGATCTTCTAATAACAAGACACTTTTATCTCACAGGCAGCAGTGTTGTCAGTACTTGGGCATAATTGGGCTAGAAATTGGTAATTTTGTTGTAAAGCAGCTAACTGAACAATAGAGACTTTAAAAATAGACTTAATATTGACTAACGTTGTTTACTTGAAAACATTCCCCACCTACATGACATTTTGCTTTGCTAAGTATTAATGGGCACAGAGTTTAAGGTAAGTCTTGTTTCCTAACCATTCACTTCCCCTAGTTATTCATTCTGTCTTAGCTGACTGGTGGTGGAAGCAAATTTATCTTCTGAGATTTTAGAAAAGTCACCTTAAAAGAATCCTTAAGGCAAAACACAATCCTATTTTAACCTAAATTGTAGGGGAGGGCAGTGTGGAAGCTAGTATTTTTAGTAAAATGAGTACCATAAAAAGCCCATGGGAATGTGAACAAAACAAAAACATTTTTAAGTGATAGAAAGGTCAAAGTTACTCTAGGTGATCCACCAACCAAGCTGAAATTTGCATAAAAAGAATCATAAGGATTAATTGATAAAGATCTTCAAAGACTGTGTTAGGGATGCACAGGCCTTCATCCAAGCTCCGTGTCAGAAGTCGGCAAAATTTGTGTACTACTGGAAGCTCTGGAACAGATCAAATGGCAGTGCCTGGACCAGTACTCGATTGGTCTGTGTGTCCCAATAACAATGCTGGGTTTGAGTTTTCATTAGGAATATAATCACTGAACCTTTACTCACTCAGATTTTGAAATAAGCAGATTAGGAATGTGCAACCTGTTTTCTTCAAATGGTTCCTTTTTTGTTCCATCTGATAATTTTGTCCAAGCATAACAAAAAGAGGACTTTGTCTGTTGGGAAAGCCAGATGCTACAGATTGGAAGCTTCTCCAACGGTACTACAAAATTGCTGAAAATCTTCGATGAACAGCCATAGACCTGTGATGACTCTGCATCCCAGGCTCAGATTTCTGTGGACTCACTAAACATCTGTCACTTGTATATAAGCACGAAGTCTGACACACAGAGAATGTATCTGATTCTGCTGGAAGTTTATGTGCAGCTGTCTGACATATACCAGGTGTGCTGGATCCACCCTCCATGTCCTGCATAGTATGTGTATCTACACTTCCATCCAGTGTGAAAGAGCCCAGAATGGATGATCAGAGGCATTAAAGATGAAGAATCTTAGAGAGGTTGCTGTGTAAGTAACCTTTACTCTTGTAAGACAGCAAATCTTTTGACTTTATAAAAGGCAAAGGTATTATGGGAAAATATTAACAGTACTCCATTCTCTTTAAAAGCATTCTTCAAATACTGATCTCTGATACTTCTTTTAATTGCAGTAATTGACGGACTAGTCTTGGAGAGGAATTTGGCCATTTGGCCATTTACTGAAATTTCTTTTTCGATTTTTATTTATCTACTAACCTGCAAGCAAAGGTATGCAAAAAATATTTTGTTGAAAGTTAAAATGATTTAATATAAATTATATGAATTTTCGTATTTCATTATCTTTCTCAGTGAATAACATTTCAACACTTACAGAAGCTAGTAATTTTTTATTATGCTTTTAACCATGTACATCATAGAATATGACAGTTAGTCAGAATGTGACAATACGTAGTCATCATTTACTTGCTTACCGTAGGATTTTGACATTTGTAAATTGTAGATTCTGTTGCTGCAGTTACAAAGCCAAATAATTTAATAATTAAAACCCCATGATTTTTTTCCTGACGTTTTAGCCATAAGTTGTAGTCATGATGTCACAGAATTCTTTAGGTGGAGACTACCTATTATGAAACCCTGCTTAAAGCAGAACCAATTCTAACATTAGATCAAGTTGCTTCGACTGAGTTTTTAACATCTCCAAGGACAGTTACATGGCAATTGGGTGGGATAAACAAAAAACATATATTCCTGAGGTTACTATAAACAGGATGGATGTAGCAGCTGACTAATGATTTCTATTCCAAGGTATCTATTCTGCCACACACTCACAAATCTGGTCCCAGTTCCTCTGGGCCAGCCAGCACAGACCGGCACCATGAATGAGGGGGAACAGGCAATCACTGCCCACTCAGTGTTGGGGTCCCGGCTGGCAGCTTGGCCATAGCTGTTCCACTTCAGGCTCTGCCTTTGCCATGTTGAGACATCCTTTCACCTCTCTACCCACCCACTAAGTACTACTGTCTTAGTTATTTATTGCTTTCTAACTTGGATTGCAAACAGAAGCTGTCAACGGCCTTGCTAATCGCCAGTCCCAGCCAAATCTCTTTGACTTTCTGCTTAGCTAAGACCAATTACTAATTGTCCCCAGGGACTCTGTCCCCCTCTGGTCTCCTGCCACCAAATGGTACAGAAAGTGTGAAGCTAAGCAGCAGTTACATAAAAAGGTTCATCTGGGCAGCTGCAGTCAAGGTGCCATTTGCAGTGATTTTTGTTACACTTTTAAATTGTTTAATTTTTACACTTTTTAATTGTATAATTGTTTTAAATTGGCTTTTCTTTTTTCTCCTTATATCCAGTTAAAATTTCTCTTATTATTTGTAGCATTGTGTCTTGTCTTTTATTGTGCACCTCTGAGAAGAGTCTGGTATTGGTTTCTCTAAAGCTGCTGAAAAATAAAGAGGTGAAATTTCAATAGAAAACATTATTAACCCAGACACATCTGCCTGAAACATTTAATTAGAGCCAGAAACATTAGAATACTGCTACTCTCATGTTTTCCAGATGTTTTCAAAATTTACTGTTTAATGGAAACTACTTAGGTCGCTAATACACATCTTCAGTGATGGTGGTAAAATAGGTAATTGGTTACAGGTGGGAAGCCTTGCATATACAGCAAATATGATAATTATTCCCATGTGACCTCATCAAGCTCTTTTAGCTTCCTACAAAGTATTTTCTCTCATTGTAAAAAAAGGTTGCTAATAGTTACTCACTTTACTGTGGCACTGTGAGAAATAACTAACTAAAGTTCATTTACTAGTTTTGAAAATGGAAGTTACCATTTAAGTGCTAAGTATAGACATATAGGCAAAATACCCTAATATTTCCCCATCTTTGTCATTAAACTTTAATTTTGCAGCAGGAAATAATAAAATTTTCTTTTGCTTGTGTTAATGAAGGGAAGCTTATATGCCAAGTTAACCTGGAAAGACAGTTCTGAAGACACGTCAAAATAAGCCACAGGATTTCCATAAGAAGAATATGGAGATTCTTCACTAGAAAAGTTTTACATTGGATCAAAAATGTTATACCTAAGCAGCTATGTCTTGAATCAACATTTGTTAACTACAATTAATTAAAGTAATAAAGTTACTTGTTTTTAATGAACTTATACTGTAATACATGATTGAGTGTGGACAATGATTAGGACCATAATTGCATTGAGACAGTTAAGGAAAGAAGCTAATTTGAAATACATTTGAATTACTCTGAAATACAGTCTATTCAACTTCTGAGAATAGAAAGATAGCATTTCAGAGAATTATTTCTATCCCTCCAGGAACATGATAGCTGAATGAGGTCTATGGTCTCCCTAGTCCTCCAGAAGGGCCAGAGTCTAACTATGGAATACATTTGTAATGCCTCCTGTCCACAGAGGATAGCATCAGACTGTTTGTCTGTAACATGTAATCTGAAGCAAGGCATATAGATTTTCATTTAATTTAGATTAATTTTCAATTCTAATAACAAATAATTTCTTCTTTTATTTTATGATGTAAGCCTAAAATGGTACCCATTTCACTCATACAGCAAACTGAAACTTCAGTCATTCACTTGTCTAAATGACAGAAAATAGATATCCCAAAGAGCAATCAACATTTAAAAGGCAGAAAAGAAGATTTAAGATGCTAATTGAAATTTACTTTAAATAGATATAATTTAGTGCAAATGGTGACGTAATCATTACTGAAAAGAATAATCATTACTGAAAAGAATAATCATGAAGGATCACATAAATGCTTGTACAGATTTCTACATTTTCTACATGCTTCTCGCCTCTGATTACAATCGAATATACTAAAAAAAAAAAGAAATCCCTAATATCCAAATAATATCCAAATAAATAATATCCAAATAACAATATCCAAATAAAACTTTTGCAGAGTCAGTTGTGGAGTCCTCTCCCGCTGTGTTGGATATTGACAACACAATGTAAGGAGGATGAACAAATATTTAGAACAAGTATTAAAAGCAAAGTAGCTTTGATGACATGGAGTTTTGGTGCAGCTGAAGCCCTTACTGCTTGTGCTCTACCAAAGGTATTTGGTAACTAAGCTTATTTATGCCTACATGAACTGTAGCACAGCTCCACAGCCCTGGAATGGAGAAGCAGAGATAACATTAATGTATCTTGTGAATATTGTAACTGGCCAAAGGTCAATTTTTGCAGCCTGAATGTTCTCCAAAGACTTGAGACAATAAATGTCTCGAGACAACAAGACTGTATAAGAGCACCATAAAAACTGTCTTATCAGAAGGTCGTCACTTACAAAATTCAGAACCATGTCCCTAAATGCCACATCTGCAAGTCTTTTAAATACCTCCAAGGTCAGGGACTCCATCACTTCCCGAGGCAGCCTGTTCCAGTGCTTCACAACCCTCTGGTGAAGAAATTTTTCCTAATATCCAATCTAAGCTTTCCCTGGTGCAGCTTGAGACCATTTCCTCTCATCCTATCACTTGTTTGGGAGAAGAGGCCAACCCCCATTTCTTGAACACTTCCAGGGGTAGTGACTCAATCACCTCCCCTGGGCAGCCCATTTCAATGCTTGACAACCCTTTCCATGAAGAAATTTTTCCTGATGTCCAACTTGAACCTCCCCTGCTGCAGCTTGAGGCAATTTCCTCTTGTCCTGTCACTGGTTGCCTGGGAGAAGAGACCAATCCCCACCTGGCTACAGCCTCTTTTCAGGCAGTTGTAGAGAGAGATAAGGTCCCTTTGAGCCTCCTTTTCTCCAGGCTAAGCACCTTCAGCTCCCTCAGCAACTCTTCATCATACTTGTGCTTCAGACCCTTCACCAGCTTTGGTGCCTTTCTGCTCTGGACCTGCTCCAGCACCTCAATGTCCTTCCTGTAGTGAGAGGCCAAAAACTGAACACGGGATCTGGGGTTTGGCCTCACCAGTGCTGAGTACAGGGGGACGATAACTGCCCTGACCCTGCTGGCCACGCTATTTTTGATACAGGCCAGGATGTATTGGCCTTCTTGGCCACCTGGGCACATTCTGGCTCACATCCAGAATGGTGGCTGTGGATGAGCACCTCCAGGTCCTTTTCCATCAGGCAGCTTTTCAGTCACTTTTTCCCCAGCCTGTACCACTGCATTGACTTGTTGTGACCCAAGGGCTGGACCCAGCGCTTTGCTGTGTTGAACCTCATATCGCTGCCCTCAGTTCATCGATGCCAATGTCATGAGTCCAAAGAGTTATGATGAATCAAATTAAATCCAGTTGGTGTACAGTCACAAGTGGTGTTCCCCCGGGCTCAGTGCTGGGGCCAGTCCTGTTTAACATCTTTATCAATGATCTGGATTGAGTGTCCCCTCAGTCAGTTTGCAGGTGACATTAAGTTGAATGGGAGTGTTGATCTACTGGAGGGTGAGGAGGCCCTGCAGAGGGATCTGGACAGGCAAATCATTTACTTAAGTACTGTTGCACTTCAAGGGAAATACAAAAACATGAAATATGAAGCAATGGGAAAGAAACCAAAGAACAAAAGAAATGGTAAGAAATCTAAAAAATATTTATTACAATAAAATATAAATAATTACATAATATTAATAGTAATATTTATTCTGCATGTCTTTACCAGATAAGATAAACAAGCAATAAATTCAAATTGCAAAAACAGAATTCATATTAGTTATTAAGACAAAGTTTCTCTGGACAGTTCCACTATGAACAGAGAAACACAGCAGCAAACTGCTTATAAAATTTTTAGGAATAAAGCAGACAAATATATGTCGGAAGTCACAAACCACAAGAAGAAGACAGAAGGGTACCACAGACAGGGAAGATTCCAGATGATCTTTCCATGTTCCTTTCAGCTCTGCTGTACCATTACAGAAGGGAATTTTGTGAGGATGAAGGTATGTGGTGGTGTGTTTTCTGGAGTAAAATGGAAGTACTTTATCAACTAGGACTTAATTAAACAAAAAATAGAAAATCAATTTCAAATAATAACGATAAATTATCACTCTAAATATAATGATTTCATCAAAGGTGATTATTTGCATTTCAGAGGAAGGAATGTTGTGGGCAAGGGATATTAGGATGGCATAGATTTATTTGATACTCTCTTTTAAAATTTTTGAGTACCTTGTAACATTCTATAGATTTGTGAAAAAGTAAAATATTATAAATTAGTCTATTTTGTACCATCCATTTATTGCAAATATTTTTTGTGACCCTGCTCAAGCTAGAAAGTTTTGGAATGTTTTCTGTTAATTCAGCATGCTTTACTCATATTGCAACTGGATTAAGTAAACATGGTGGAATTAAGTCTCAGGTCTCTGCCCTAGTAATTAAACATAATTTTCACTTAAGAGACTGATCAACATAAAAGTCAAACATAGAACAACAGAAAAGGGGAGAACCAACAAGGAAACAAACAGCACAACCAGAGTTTGAGATGCATTCACTAAAGCCGTTTCTTTAAATCTTAGAGGTCAGATATCTACTAAAGTTGCTCTATTTCCCTGTCTAGATACTTAAATATGTAGGCCATCCTTTAAAAGCTGTAATTCTAAAATATATGAGTGCTTTATTTTGTATTACTTAAAAGCAAACAAACAAAACCCAACAAAACAAAACACCCCCCACCCTCAAAAAAAACCCCTAAAACACCTCATCTGTGGAAACCCAGCATTAATTAGACAAAGTGGAATCTAAAAGTACTCCTAGATACCAAAAGGGCATAAAAGAGAAATCTTCTTTTTTCAGATATTTCTGTGGTAATCAGAGCACAGCACAAAACCAGGACAGTTTTAAGATCTGAATACATTGCATTTCATAAGAAGGTCATTTACCCCAATTTTAGCTACTGGAAAAGCATATCCATAAACCATACTCTGCCCAAAGAAAATGTTGACCTTATAATCAGGATGCTAAAAGGCAAACAAGTAGATATGCTGGTTTGCAGATGACAGTCAAGGTTGGGTATACCTGAGCTTAGATTTACCTTTTTTTAAATTCTACACAATTCTACACAACTAAACTGTACTTATTCCCTTTGAAAACTTAACTTTCCCATAAAAGCTAAAATCTTTAAAAAAAAAAAATCCTTAACTTTCCCGTAAAAGCTAAAATCTTTAAAAAAAAAAAAATAGTTACTTATTTTATAATAACAGTTAAAGATTTTACATAAGAAATTTGCTGGTATTTTTGCTAACTGAAGGCAACAATTTTCTGCCTCTTAACAGAAAGGGGGAGAATATGACATTAACTCCAGAGCTCAAAGAATAAGAACAGAACAAGGACTCTAGAAATTAATCGTTCTCATTTCTGAGCTAGTCCTGCAGAACTTGCACAGATTCCCTCTACTTTTACATATGTTATTTGTATTTTAAGTATGTTATTTGTGTGTGGTTTTGCATACAGACATTAATTCATGGTAGGTGTGCTTGACTTCTGTACAATGACTGTGCTGCTATTGTAACAGGAATTCTCTTTTCAGGAAATGATTTAGCTAATTTTAAAACACACAGCATTCATATGACAATTGACATTTCTTCTCATCTAATTTTTTGATGTTAATCCTTGGTGGCACTTCTGGCAAGACTGCTAGCTGTAACTTCAGTGATATGAAATGCTGACAACTGAATACAGACTTCCTGTGTTTTACTCAGTAGTTAGTATTTTGATTTTATTGGTAAGGCAGATGTAAGGCAGAACCATAAAACCATATACAACAATTTCCAGAAAAATGCTACTAACTTGAGGTCATTCCACCTGAGTCACCTTGAGGCACATTTTCCAGAGACAAGTGGAAATTAGGATGCCAGTCTCACCAATGTCACTTTGGAGTCAGTGGCATTACAGACTCCTTTAGCCTAGGAAGCATCCTCCATGCATCAGCTTTTCAAAGAAATTTAGCTTTTATAGCTCTCAATACTTACAGATAAACTGGGTTTGTGAAATGGAAAAATGAGTAATCATTTTGGAAAATTTTGGTTATATATGCATTAGAATTGTAAAGTATTTAATGGATTATCCAGTTCATCTTCTGCAAAATTTTGGTTCCCTGACCTTCATTAGGGCATATGAAATAGCTGTTCAGTCTGTGGTTTCTTTTTCTAAAGAACACATTAGAAAGGAATGTGTTTCTCCCCCCAAAATTCCTACAAGCCTCATTCCATTTTCAATTTTAAATCCTCAACTTTACATTCAATAGCTCAATTTTAAAACGTTTAATAAATAAAAAAATTATATTGAACCAAATTCACTATTTGAATGTGTAAATAATCAGATTCAAACAATTGACAAGTAACATACAGTGACTTCAGAGGGATTACTCAAAATACTTCTTTGTATCTTTAATGCAGATAAGTTATTTCTTTTAATTGCAAAGCAAAATTATGAAATTATGAAGTAACTTATCCAAAATATAGAATAAGTTAGCATACAGAATATGCTAAAACTCTCTTTATGAAAAGGTGTGGTTTTATCTATCTAATACCATGCCTGCCTGCACAATTTAATTGTAGATTTCTTGAGAGCTGTCATTCATAAAAACTCATAGGAGAAATTATTAGCTTTTCAAGAGTCTTCCAGCAGTTGAATCTGATCTAAAAATCTAAGTCCCGCAGCAAAATCTAAGCATAATTTTACTGCAATCACAAAGAAATATTTTTATAGTTACAGATATTCTGTCAACTTGCCTTCTGAGATACTACTAATGTTGGGAATTTCAAACCGAATCTGAATTCAAGAATCGATGTCCTGGGAGGGAGGTCAATCTGTATTGTTATGTCCATGGAAACTTACTTAAAAAGGAACTGGACTAATGTCTTTGGCAGCTGTGTGCAGAAAATACACAAGCCAGACAAAGTGCAACAAATTCCCTCTTATTTAAGAATCTTTAAAAATGGAAACTTATAAACTTGCTCAGATGTGATATAACCATTGCAGGAATTGAAAGACAGCTCTACAGAATCTTTGCAGGCATTAATGCATAGTATAATGAATTAGAAGGAAGTTGGTCAACGGAAGTGTGCCACAGAATATGAACTGAGAAGAAAAGTACTGAAGCAATATGTACTTAAGAAGATTTACTTGCTTTGCAGTAGAAGGGAAAGAAAATGTTAACATTTTTTAGAAGACAAAGCAAAAATTACAGTAATTAAAAGCCTAATTATGGTAATTTCTGTCCTTGTATCTTGTTTTATGGTCTTGAATACTCTTAAGTCATTTAGAAGTATCATCTTCCGAACATTACTTCAAAATTCTTTGGGTAATAGTCAAATCAAATTCCTCAAATCAAAACTCTAGTAACAAAACTCAGGGACCAAACTAATATAGCACTTAGCAAACTGTGATGAAAAATTTCATATTTTCTATGAGTTTAAATTCAAGACAACACTTAGCTGCTGTTCAGACTTATCTGAAATTGCAGTTGCTGAAATTGTAGAGAAGTAAAAGCTAAAGCAATTTTTGCTGTGAGAAGGTCAACATATCTTTTTTTTCTAGTAAATTATTTTCTCTGTATTTGGAATTCTTTCCATATCTAATCATTCGTTCACACATGTACCATTCATAGTGAAAATACTGTATGTACAGTACCAGCTTGAACCTCTGCTGTATTTTGATCTTGTTCATAAAATCAATGGCAAGGAATTGTAAATGCGATTTGGTCAAGATAATATATACAGCACATGGAGAGAAGAGAATTAACCAAGCATTTCACAGTATTATTTTCAAACAAGTTCTTCATCTGTCTTTTATGACTGCTTGTATAAAATCATCATATTTTTTTATAAAGTTTAAAGCCTAAGGTTGGGAAGTCTGCTTTTATATATGAGGCAGGAATGTGCTAGCTATTCACAGTGAGGAACAGATCCTATCCTCTCAAAATATATTAAGGCTTTCATTCATATTTATTACAAACTACTGTTGTGACAACATCAGCTACTTTATTTAATTAAATAAGAAGATTATGATATTTAGGAAGAGACAAGTACCTTTAAGTTTCAGAGTTTCTCTCTCTACTTGAAGCCAAACAAAATACCGATCTGTTTGCTGGCATTCACCCTGTCCATAAGGCTGTGAAAAGTTATCAAGTTTTCTTACGCACTGGGTCTGAAACTCTTTCAGGAAAAGAGGTCTGGGATTAGGAGAGTCAGAGATGCAAAACTCCTGGACACTTCATTTGATATTTGATATTCCTAGCAGTAGAGGCACAGAAATCCAAGTTTGTACTTGTTCGTGGTGAATCAGATCCTACTGCCCAAGTAATAGCGTAAAAAATTGTTGTACTGTCTATCCCACCTGTCCCATGGATGCCTCTACATATCAAGGATAATCAGGCCCTGACATTAAAGAAGGTTTAGCATCTATTTTTCAGTAAAGGAGGCAGTGTCAGACTATTTTGTGGATTTATTACTATTAATTTTTTTCTGGTTTTTGCCCTAAATATATGACTCTTTACCAGAAAAGATGAAAATGAAATCACTGTTCTGAAATAACCTTTCCCACTATTCAGGTGCTTACTTGGGTTTGTCGGAACCTGTGATTTTAAGAATTTTATCTAACTGAATACTGCTTGAATACCTGAATACCTTAAGTACTTGAATTCCTGAATATTATCCTGAATAGCATTTCTTCTAGTGTGTAAGACCTCATGATGGTGTGCTCTGGCAGCTCAGTCACTCATGGTGCTGCAGTGCTGGCGTGTGGGTTTATTTAACCAGAAATTTAAAAAGGGGCTCAAAGAATTCTATGTCTAAATCTCAAAAATAAACGATTAATGTTTAAAACCAACTCTGTCATTTTACTAAAGACTGAGGTTAATTTATGAATGAGGTTCCAGTGTGTCATGGAGAGAGCAATAAACTAAAGAGCTTAAACAGTTAGTAAGGCACTACTTAAAATGTAATAGAATAAAATTTCTATGTGCTTTCTTTCTAAAATTAGGTTTTATTTTATCAGCCTTGCCAGCAGCAATCTAAGCTGTCTTTACTGTATCTGATGGTTATTCATTTTTAATCCTTTTACATAATTAAACAAACACTATTTTGATTCTCTTATGTGTGGAGGAAATAAGATAAATAAATGCATTATCGGATTATATTTCTTCCTCAATGCAAATCAATATCTGATGCATTGTTTTAATTTTATAAATTAATTGTGGCCATTACTAACAGCCATTTCATAAATTATCAGAATAACACATGTTCAGGTATTACTTTCTTGGCCTGAAGCCAAAGAACTGGTGTAACATAACAGGAGCAAATCAAGTCATGAATTGAAACATATGGATTAAAATGTAATTCAGATATAAAATTTTAAATCTATCACCTTGACATTTTATTGTAAAATAATGTAATCTTTTGTCCAAAAACATAATCCTGCAGAAAGGATTAATTAATCTTTTGATAAAGAATCATTGCTCATGCAGGCATTAAGAGAAGGTCTCTAACAAAAATGCCATGTCTCGAAAAATTCTAAACTTTACCACCAATCTTCCTTAAATCGATAATCTTAAAATGCTAGAATGTGATTGAAAGGCTTCTTAATTTATTTCTTAATGTAAGTATCATTATATTTTAAAGCAATATACCTTGAAAATAGATTTTAACATAAAATGTAAATAAGCAGTTGCAAAAATGTGCATTCATGTAAAATGACATTTTGGAGAATTTTAATTAACCAAATATTTATCTAATTTATGAGCCAGAATTTGATTTTCTTTCTTACTGCATGCATTAAACAAACAAACAACAACTAAAAGTACCAAGTTGTTATCTGTACTGTTTTCTGTATTACATTTTCCATCAGCTATAAAATGTTTATGAATCTGAGGCTTAAAAAGAAGAAGTAAAATTATAAATTCTACATTTTAATAATTCTTAAGAGTTATCAGAGCTAGCAAAACACTTGTCAGGAATGAAAAAAACCCTTCAAATTGAAGAAAAATATATCCCAAATTAAATGCCCCATTTACAATATATATAGATTTAGTTTCGATTTAGAATATCCTTGCATATTCCAAGTTCCTGGCACAGGAGTTCAGAGTAGGAAGAGCGTTTTACCACAGATACTATTGCTCCACCTAGTGAAAAATCTGTGACACAGCAGGCTTAAATCTGAAGCTGAACAGCACCGTGTTTGAATCTATACAATCCATGGAGCCAAATAAAATATATTAATCCTCGACTTAAATTCTATTCATCCCCCTGCTGAAGCGGAGTTCTGATTCTGCATTACATTCCAGTTTTAAGACTTTATTCATAACCTTTTGAGATGGAAGTTATAAATGAAATATGGAACTGTAATGAAGATTATAAGGAATAGGATGTAGGAGGTGTAATCTATAATAATGTTAGTGTTATATTAACACACTGCTACATTTTGCAGTCATGTACATCTTCTGGCTGTTTTCTGAATTTGATAAAGTTGATGATTAAAAAGATATATATTAATTGCCAATTGATGTATCAGAGAACAAATCTGTCAGAATTTGCATGTGTGCTAGAAATCAATATGATGAGGAGGAAATCATTCATGTTGTGATCCTCAGAGAACTGTAAATGTGGGGACTTAACGGACCACTTGCACTTCATTTTGAGTTGCTGTACTTTTTATATCAAAGTTTTATCATCATTATTTTGTATCCATGTTGTGTCAAGGATAAAACCTTCATGATCCCTGAAGAAATCCAAAGATGCTACCTATTGATTGTGAATTTTGTGACAGTTAATGAATAACTGATCCATCAAGAAGAGAAAAGGGTGCTCATGTGCATGAAATCTTCTCAAGAAGAGGATGGAAAATTAAGACAACTGAAAAAAAAAGTACTGACACTGTGCAGAGAAAGACTTGAGGTAAACACAGGATTGAATTCTTGCCATCCTCAGTAGAATTAGCCAGAACATGAGTCTGAGTTGAAAGCTGCTGAGTTCATGTGAATATCAGTGCCCAAAAGTACAAATTATTCAGACCAAAGTTGCCCAATTTTGTAAGGGAGTATATAAACTTCTTAAAATTTCAGTTTCACTTCTATAAGCATTCCAGAGCTGTGTTAGTTTGCTCAAATCTGATTTTCTCTAGATTTACATCTACTGATAATGATTTTCTCCTGGCTTCTCTCCACAGACTTACCACTCTAAGTCTCTGATAAAAACCTTTTTATTACACTGGCATGTAATTCTTTGAACAAAGACGAAAAGACCAAAAGGCTTGCTGACCTAAAAAGCTGCTAGATTATCTTTTGAAAGCAAGTGAGGGGGAAAAGGCAGCTCTTTGATATTTCATAACATCAGTGAGTGATGTTTGTGAACCCAATATCAAAATAACACTTCTAACAAGGAACAGGAGTAAAAGATGTATTTTATCTAAATTCAAGCAAAAGTTAATCAAGTGATAGGAAAGTTAGGGGTGCATATTTGCTGTGAATTTTCTTATCAAAGACAGAGTAAATTGGCCAGGGTGCAGGTTAACACTGGGTGTGTCAGCTGGGTACAACTTTTTTTTGGCACAAGAGGGCTTAGCTATCAAAATGATCTGCATGGGAATCATCTTGTTCATGATTTAAAAAGAGCTAGAAAGCATGGTAGTTGGATTGTGTATATACAGGTATAGTCTATTGTTCTCAATCTTCATATATTTTATGAAAATACAAGATATTTTATTTATTTAATACATTTTAACTTTTAAGCAGTCACAGATATAACTGCATTTGGGCTGCTTCTTCATGGCTGAGAGCAGTTGAGCAAAGCTCAGAAACTGAGAAAAATGTAATTGTGTTCTCTGTGGTTGAGCTACACTTCTGGTACCCATGCCAGCATACTTGGAACTACATGGAGTGCTGGGGTCCGTGCAGTACCCACTTGTTTGTGATGTTAATTTTACGAGAGTTGCAGGTATTCAGCATCTCAGAATGGCTGAATCTCAGTTTACATATTGCAGTCAGAATTGTCCTATTATTATTATTATTTCAGAAAATGAGGTATTTCAACAGATCGCATTTTGGAAAGATTTTTAGGAATGGGTCACACCCATCAGAAATTTACACCAGAACATTACAGAATTTACAAAGTTTAAGGAGTTTTTATGTAATTGCCCTTCGATGCCAGCACAAACACATGTAACAAAGAAACTCGCTAGAAACACTGCATTCCAAAAGTCTCTAAATCTGTTTAGATACTATTGTGTTAGAAAATTAGAATAGTTTTAATCTGAATAGTGCACATTTTATAATTTTTACTTAACCAATCCGAAAAAATTATCCATTTCTTTGGGGGGATGAAACATCTGGAAAAACAGGCTATGTTTTTAAAGTAAGGGAGGAGCATTTTCCACAGACAGCATAGGAAGTTAGGTCAAAAAATCTCCGACAGCCAAACAAAAAGAGTCAGTATATACACAAATGAAGAAATCTGTTTCACCCATACATTGAAGCAGCATTGTATACTGGTAAGAGTGAATCTGTCACTCATACTACTAATTATCTTGTAAACAACTGCCTAGTCAGTTATAGACTTGAGTGAATTTTGTTCCTGCATAAGCAAAAGCAAAATTTAAGCAGAGATCTGCCTGCCTAAGGCCAATATAAATAGACTTCTAAATGAGATTCCAAGATGAAAAAAATAGAATCTTTACATACTTCTAATTTAAAAAAAAAAGAGAGTAACCTTGAATTCATGTGATTTAGTCAACATTCCAACGATATGACACACTTACTCACTCTTCCGCTGATTTTTTGTCATTTGTTCCTCAGTATTAACCTCGTGGCTAAGAGCTGTCTACTGTGTTAATAAAATAAAGAAAAAAAAATAGAGGAAGTTCAGAGAAAAATCTGTGGATATAGCAAAAATATTGGTAACACAGAAGTATTTTGTTTGTCACTTCTGAGTAAATAATCAGTATATGTCAGATTTAGTGTTAATTTTAGATTACCTGAAAACAAATTTTAAAAAATACCTTTTTTTCATGTTTCTTTCCAAGTTTATCTCAGTGGAGGTGGAAAAAACTGGAGTAAGGTGGCTTAGAGCAGTGTTACAATGACCTCTTGTGGTTAAATAATATATCCATTTTGGTTAAAAGTCTTTTGAAAACTTGCAGTATCAAAGGTTAAATTCTGTTCTTAGCGCTGAAGAGTTTTGTGTTGCTAATGTTGCTTAACCTGAAATAACTCCTCCTCCCAAGCACACTATCAATATTTGTTTAGCTCACCAATAAAAGGTTCTTTTAAAAATATTTCAACCTTTGCACTCCACAAACATAACAGGTGAGAGTATTATGTTTTCTCACATGGTAATTTGTTAAAGCAAATTCACAGCTCTATAAAAATAAATTCATTAATATAAAATGATAATAATATTTAATAAAACCTTGCCCACTACAAATGTAAAAGAAACCATATTGTACTAGCCGCTCATTGTAAGAAATAACATTATATTGATAGATTGTAACAGTAGATACTGAATATATATATTTTTACATAAAATTTTAATGCATTAGCTAACAATATGTATCATGTTTAAATTGCTGTTAAAGCTGTCTCTTTCCCTCAACTTTTCCTGCAACAAAAATCAGAGAACTGAGGATTTTCTGATGTTGCTGAATGCAGTCTATCAACTTGGATCAAATTATCTGACACCTTACTCCTTAGTAGGCAAAACTGCTCAAGACTTTATCCCGATTTTCCAATTTCCTGCAATCATTCAAAAGTCCACTGATTTCATTAAACAACTTTACTGAATGATTATACTTCAAGTGATGGTCCAGCCAATATTTATGGATCTGTGGTAGTACTTTCCCACTGGCGGATCACCGGTGGCGGTATTTACACCTGCCAGGCGGTATTCACATGACCTTACTAAATTTAGGATCTATTGCAAAGCCACTTCTGCACTGGCTCTGCTGTCTGAAGCTTTGGAAGCTCATCAACAGCGTAACCTTGGACTGCCACCAGCTGGACATGTGCCACATTCTGAGACGCTGTGATTCCAGGTGGGGGAGGCCTGAATTCAGCTGCGAGACATTACTTGTTTATGCAACACACACTTTGGAGATCTGTAGGTTAAAACCACATGCTGCTCTCAGTGTACACAACGATTATTATTACCTCTCCTCATTTCTTTTCTTTAAAAAGGTGAAAACCAGAGGCTGTCTAGCAAAACATGCTGAAACAAAGAGGATGACAACAAAAAAAAGCAGGTTTAAGTTAAATGTGGTTATCGTCATGTGTTAGTAAGGAGGCACTGATGGTGGTCACGTATCCTGAAAAATCTCCCTGACTTTTGAAACATCATCAACAAAATTCTCCTGAAAACTTCTTGCATGAGGAGGTTCAGAGCACTGCTGGCATGCAGACTTGGGAGACAAAACCAAATTGTTTGTGTGGGGGAAAGAAATGTTTTATTTCTATTGTCCAGTAGGCCTGGGCTGTCTCATTCTTCCTTAGCTGGGTTAACTCTGCAGTGCTAAGAACTGACCAACTTAGAACTGTAAACCCAAGTTACGAGGAGCAAACTTCAATACTCCTGGCACCATTTGAACTTCCAACTAATTAAAGTTTGCATCTGAGCATGTGATTTTTTAAAATGTCTAAATTGTGTCATTATTTCCCCTTCTATCAGTTACAGGTGGAGTAATATCCAGCCTGAGACAATTTTAATTTGACCCTCAGGGTGCAGTAGTATTGCTCCCCTGGCTCAGCCTGGCTGCCCAGTGGCTCATGGCCACTTCTTGCCCATTGGAGGCTCCTGGCTGGCCAGCCAGCCAAGAAACCAGCCAGCTAGTGACCTTCCTAGGGGAGGTAGGGGGTGACTGTTTTGGCAGCAAATACACAGGCATCTCGTGCCTCGTTGTGTAACCTGCAAAGCCTTGCTGTGCCAGGAGCAGTGTGGTATAGACAGGAATCACCTGGTGGTGAGTACCAAGGTCTCATCAGTCTCTCCTCTCCCAGGACAGGAGAGAAGGTCTCATAGTCACAGCCTTGTCCCACTAGCTGCCAACTCACAACTCTTGCTGCAGCCAGTGTTTTCCTTTCTGCACAAGGGATCAATAGAGAAGCCATGGTACCTGTATTCAGCCAACACAATACACCAAACATGTTCAAAGTTCTGGAAAGTGTGTGTGTGCATTTAGGTGCGGGTAGCAGACTGAGACAAACTGCGGTTTTGAGGTAAGTTCTGGATACTGACTTTCAAGGACAATGAAAGTCAAACCCTTCAAAAACCTTTCACCTTTGCACATAATCTAATGTTCACAGTAATTATTAGAAGTCTTTTGTAATTAATTTACATATTTAGTGATAGAGATGAGCAGCAGAAAATTTCCAGCAAGCAAAAAATGTTAAAAAAAGAAGGTAATACAGAGACACTAACAAACCATCTAAGCTCCTTGAATAGCCTATGTTCTGCCACAGCCCACTATTTTACTGCAGAAATATTTTCTCTATAGGCATTCTCAGATAACTTCCTGTTTATAATACTGTTAAGAAATGTGAACAAGCTTTGTAATGTGCTTTCTCATTCTCCAATCAGGGCAGAGCATCCTTGTAAGCAGGGGTTAAACCTTGTACTTCCTTTTTGCCTTATCTTTCAACAATAATAAGTTCATTTTCTGGCTTTGACAGGAGGGAGTCGGATTTACTGGCTGGCTGTTGTGTAAGCATCAACTATACTGGAACTACAGTAGGAGCAAGAAACAGGAAGAAACCAGTTGGCAAAACACAATCATAGGCTGGCAGGAATTCCGTGACTATTTGTCACTCCTTCCAAAGAGCAGAAAAACAGTTGGTGGCTGATACTCAGTGCCATCAAGTACCCAGAAGAGAGATTAAATCTCTTTTTCTCCATGCCAGGATACTCAGAGTTTTACTTCAATGTGGACCATGGCTACCTGGAGGGTCTGGTCCGAGGGTTCAAAGCTGGGATCTTGACAAGTGCGGACTATGTCAATTTAGCACAGTGTGAGACACTAGAAGGTAAGTCTGCTGGTTTATTTTATTTAGGAAGAAATACTGTTGTTTAGGTGTTGAAGAAGGGAAGGTAAAAGACTGAAGTATTGAGAGCTTATCTTAAAACCCAGAGATAACCCTGATGTCCTTTGAAGAACTGTTCTCGTATTTAAGTTAAAAGCTTTCCATAGACTGTGATTTGTGTCCAGACTGTGATTTGCAAAGCAATACAGATGATGGTATTTTCTGGCTTACTGATAAGGTTTGGAAATCTCATCCATAGAGCTCTTATGGAGATTGGCAACCTTCTCACAGATTTTAACCATGCTATAGAACAGTTCAGGTGTGGAAGTTTCATACCATTTTAGCTGGACAAAATAGTTTCCAAAATCTTATTAAAAGTTTTCTATTTGGCTCTGAGTTTCTCTATAAAATACATAATTATGGTAATTTATTTCTTCATGAGTTTTAGGGCAGTGGTGCACATTTGGCTTACTGGGAACAGAAAACTAGACTCTACAAAGACAAAACTTAGGGAAATAGGGGGGAAAAAAAGGCTCTTTTCAAGGTGACTTTGCCACAGTAATAAAGAGAACACACAGTAGTTTCCAAAACAGCTTTCTGTGGCCAAGACTGGTCACAGCCTGATGAAGACTGACTTGTACCAAAGAATCATATGACATATCTCTAGACACTTGGCAGGAAAAAAATGCAAAAGAAAGAAATCACCTTTCTAAAGGAACATAAAGTTCATTTCCCTGACTCCACAATGAGAGCTCTGCTTTTACACTCAATTTCTACAACATGCAGTGTATTAGATCAATTTGGAAAAGGAAGAAAGAGAAAGAATAAGCTCACTCTATTTTAAGTTTTGGTTGATTTGTGCATACAGTAATGGGTTTGGGGCAAGAAAAAGTGAAGAATGATGATTCCCATGTCTGACGGAGTTTTGAGGCTGTCTGAACTATTAATATAAATAACAACATAAGTCTAGGAAGATTGATTGCCATAATACTGTAGATTAAAACAATTACATTTAAAGAAATGCACATAGATATTTACCTGTCAGTAGGATAAAGTTTCTCTTATAGTTAAAGAAGAGGTTATCAGAACAGTCAATGGAATCCAGACACTATTCAACTGACCAAGTGCACATACCCACTTCAGCTTATCAACCTGGAGAACAGGATCAGCTCTCCATTTCATACAGTGGAAGTATAGACACAGAGAAAATATATATACAATCACTCTGAAAACTGAAATCTATTCCTTACGTCAGCTGGGCAAAATCAACAGGTTTTGTACCTTATTTATTCCAGCAGTTATCCATGCAACTTAAAGACTCTACAGACACTCTTGATATTGTATTTAATTTTTTAAGTGAAAAAGTCCTGCTCCATGAATATACAGACTTCAGAAAAAGCTAACAGCTTCAAACATCTATAAAAGACATGAAGGATAGAATGGTGGAATTATTGAACATTGTAGTCACTTCACTTCTCCCTGCAGGGAAGGTCAATAAATGATGTCAGGTAAAGTTCCATGAAGGAAAAAAAAAAAATCCTGGTTACTTCTGAATAAGAATGAAATATACAGGTTTGCAAACATACAAGAAAAAAGGATTACCTACACGCTTCCCAGAAGAATACTTGCTCAAGTTAAGAATAGTCAGAAAAACCCAAAATTTTAAGTCATGCTACTAGAAAGTTATTTATCACCAGGAAGTAGTTTTCAAATATTTCTGAGATATCTGAAACTTCAATATTACTGAAAGCATGCAGCAGATGAACAGTAGAGAGACAAAATCCTTTTCTAATTAAGATTTATAATAGGAAGAACGATTAGTTTTATTTTTGAAGCTTTTGTTTTCTAGTGTTCATTCAATTTTAGAATGTAAATTATTTCAACAGAAGCAGCAGCCTTCATCAACCCTCCTACAAGCACATCTCTACTACCCACTTTCACTTCCCTTTTTTCTCTATTCAGCTACACCTCTTTCTCCATTTTCTACTTATTATAGACAGTTGACAGCTTCCCACCATTTATCTACCAAATGTATTATTTATAATGAAAATATGAGAAATATTGGATTTCTACATGATGCTAAACATACTTATCTCTCTGCAAATGAAGGATGCTGTAATATTGAACTTGGACCATGAGTGTACAGTGCACCAAAACCACAGACCCCTACCTCTAAAGTAAATTTCATACACTATCTTTTGTTTCAATTCGAAAGATTCGGAAAGTGGATTTGTGCTGTAGTACTATGGTGTGTGTCCAGTAGTGCCATCACTTCATGTCTTTGCATTAAAAGGTGATAAATTTACCCTATTCTGCATTCTGTGGCTTAGCCCCACACCACAAAAAATGGCCTAAGTTAAAAGCACTATAAATATGCTAAAACAATCAAGCAGGAAAGATAAAATCAAAACCACTTAAAGTAACCCATAAATAGAATCAAAAAGATCTTTTAATTTCAAAGTGGTTTTAGTATCTCTAGAGAGGAAACAATAAGGTCAGTACAGAAGAACCACAAGAAAAACTGTAGATTAGTGCTTTTCATCTGCTTGATAATCACAGAGCAAGTGAGAGGGAAAGAAAAAAAACCCAAGACTGCTAGCAGACTAATGATACCACTGTGTCCTCTCAATTCAGGGCCATACTGACAGGAGGAGAGGCCTTCAGCTTCACTGGGACATCATTTTGGGTTTGGTTGAATTACTCTAATTTCCATGGAGCTACCTCATGGGCTGCATGCTACTACTTTGACCCTATGTCATCATCTCTTTCAAGGGAATGAGGTTCCCAGAGCAACCTTGCTGACAGTTTTTGAAGCAGAATATGGGGAGCAGTTGGTGCAGTGTTTTATTCTTCCCTTGCTTTCTTGTGTGATGGAAAGACTACTGCTCTGTAGAAAGGAGGCTAGGCGACAGAAAGACGGACATTCCAGCTCTGCTCCCAAAAACATCACTGAAATAAGTTTACTTAACTTGCCAGAGCAGGACCTGCCAGCACGTGGTAGCTGAAAGAACAGTGTAAGTGAAAGAAAACTACAGCTAGTTGGCTATTTCTCTATCAAAGTGAGGGGTCAGACCACTTACCATATACTTGATGACAAGAGACCTCAAGTTCTCACAAAATTCTTTTTTTCTGATCAGGATCATTCCTGTCTTACCTGCAGTCATCTTAAACTAGTCTCCCTCTGTGCATTAATTCCTTTTAGACATACTGTTAATTGTGTTTGTTTGCTGTTCAATTGTGAGTAAACTAGTGATTATTTAAGGTCATACTTTTCCTACCTATTATTTTCCTGCATGTAATTGTACGAGGAAATACATGATGCAGATGGATGACAACCATGCTGACAGCTGAAATACAGGAATTTTATTTCCTAGAGATCTTGTGGGCATGCTGAAAAGCTCAGAGTTTTGTGCAGGTCTCCAGGAGACCCTGAGAAAAGGGGCAGCTACAATCAATAAAAAGTTCTGGTGAACAGGAATGTCTGAGGCTCCTGTAGTGCTCAGCCATCTACTCCTGCTGAGTCACCAGGTCACGTCACTTGTACAAGTCCCTGATTGCAATAGTTTCCAGGTCTTATTTATGCCAACAGCAAATAAAGAACTATAATTTAAGACCACCAGTTCAGTCTCTGAGCTGCACTCAACTCTGTCTTGATGTGAACTCTGATTATGACATTCCTGTTTGATATTTTTTTGACATTGGAGATTGTGGATGACTGTTTTGGCCAAGACCACAAGATAGGGTTGAATAGGTTTTTTCTTACATACAGTATGCATGCTGGTATTTATTAATTCAGTTAAAAGAAATACTTCCATAAAGCAGGGTGTGGAATTGACAGGGTTATAAACCCAATATTTCTGAGTATAACATTTCCTCCATAGCTTTTGGGAGATGTGTAAGGCTATTTAATGTCTTACAGCTAATATTTTTCATGCCTTATATTAAGGCATGGTTTATGAAGCCACTCAGTCAATCAGAGAACTGAGGATAACAAAGTCTTATGAAACTATGCTTCATCAGCAGGTTTTTGTTTCTGTCCATCTTATGATCATGCTAAGCACACTCCAGAATGGTCAATACTTGAGGCTGACATTTGGGGTTTGCAGTCTGCTTTAGGTAGTTAACCCCTAAAAACCTCTGTCTGAAAGGCATTTACAGAGTGTGACTAAAGGTAGATATCTGTAGTTCATCTGAAAATCAAATGAGGAAGGTTGGAATTGATCTGCACCTAATAAAGTAGTATTATCTAATCTCACCATATGCCAAGCATTTTTACATTCTTTGCAACAAAACACAGAAAAGTAAAAATGAACAGTTTACACAGGAAATGTAGATGTAAAATCAAAATATTAGTGATTTTTAAAAGCTTGGTCTTACATATTTAGACTAATTTCTGGGTATAACTCTGCATTTTTGTTTATCTCTTAATCTTGCTTAACTTTCCCTCTGTCTTTAATTAAGTGTTTTTCTTTTTTCCATATTTAGATTCCTTTTCTTCTTCCTACATGGAAGCCTGTACTGAAACTATGACTTTTTCCAAGGGTGTGTTGATATGTTTTGATATAGATTTGATAGATAGACTATCTGGTGAATAAGGAGCTGGCTGACTCATCACATCCAAAGAGTAGTGGGCAAGGGTTCAAAGTCCAGATGGAGCTCAATGACAAGTGGTACCCCTTAGGGATCTGTATCAGGACCAGTATGGTTTAATATGTTCATTAATGACACAGACAGTGGGATTAAGTGCATAATCAGCAAATTGGCAGATGACACCAAGCTGAGCAGTGCAGTTGACACGACTGAGGGACATGATATCCTTCAGAGGGACCTGGAGAAGCTCAAGTGAGTCCATGGGAATCGCATGAGGTTCAACAAGGCCAAGTGTAAGGTCCTGCGCCTGGGTTGAACAAACCCTGGTATCAATACAGGCTGGGGCAGGAAGGAATTGAGAGCAGATCTGTGGAAAAGGAGTTGGTGGTACTGTTGGATGAAAAGCTGGACATGAGCTGACAATGTGTGCTCGCAGCCCAGAAAACCAGCCATATCCTGGGCTGCATCTAAAGCAAGAGAGGGAATGATTCTCCCCCTCTACTCTGCCCTCATGAGACCCCACCTGGAGTACTGTGTCCAGCTCTGGCATCCCAGCACAGGAAGGAGATGGACCTGTTGGAGCGAGTCCAGCGTAGGGCCACAAAGATGATCAGAGGGCTGGAACATCTCTCCCACGAGGAAAAGCTGAGAGAATTGGGATTGTTGAGCCTGGAGAAGGTTCTGCGGAGACTTTACTGCCGACTTTCAGTACCTAAGGGGGGCTTACAATAAAAGAGAAAAACTTTTTAGTAGGGCCTGCAGCATAGGACAAGGGGTAACGGTATTAAACTAAAAGAGAATAGATTCAGACTAAATATGAGGAGGAAATTTTTTACAAGGAGAGTGGTAAAACATTGGAAGAGATTGCCCAGAGAGGTTGGAAATATTCATGGCCGGTTTGGACAGGACTCTCTGCAACCTTGAGTGGCGGCCAACTCGCAGAGAAAACTCTGAAGTTTATCTCAGTAAGCTACAGTGCTAGACATAGGAGTTTGAATTCACAGTGTACTAGTTCCTTTGCTTTAAGTCTCGGTGTTTGCAACCTTATTGCATACTAAGAAAGTATACATGTGGGGAAATAGGCAAAAGTAGCTACTGTACTGATAAATGCTTACCTTGCTAACTGCAAATTAACTTCCTTACAATACCTTCCAGGTACTCTTATTTCAGTCAGTGGGAGTGTTGCTGTCTTTTTCCCTAACTATCACTTCAGATTTTATTGAGAAATCTAATTTTTATGAGTGCCCAAATCATATAACAGTATCTCAATCTATAAATTACAATAGTTTTAATATAGCATTTGAATATAATTATGTGTTGCAGCAGGAGCTTTTCTAAAAGAAAATGCTAAACTGCTTTGAACACCAAGAACTGATTCAAATTCTTGTTTTGACCTCATGGTAAAAAATGGCTAGCAGAGAAAATTTGTCGTATGAATTCTTTGATATCATGAAAGTTTCTTTTAACTTTGTGGTCTAAACAACTCATTTTCCCCAGTCACCAGGGTTAAGAGCTCAAACAGAATATGTCACAATGACCCAAGTTTCTGGAACAGTTTCTTAGGACTTGCTAGTCGCAGCCATAAATCAGAGAAAACCAAAGCAGAAATGCTAAGAGAGTCTAACTCTGCCCTTTTAAGTGCTCCACTACAGAATCCATTTGGAGTTCAGAATGTGAGCCAGGCAAGATGTGTTCTCTCCTCTTCTTCAGGCAGCCTGACAACAGAAGGTTATAATCTTAGCTGATATTTAAATGTTTCATATTAAAATTTAAGATCTTAACAAAGTTAAAGGATGATTCTTATCGATGCAGAACAGTCCATAGGAGTGCAGCAGACAGAACAACTGATGGATTATAATGGTGCAAATCAGTGAAATCGAAACATTGAACAAACCTGATGGAGAAGGGACTAGAGACTGTAGTAAGTAGCACTGTGTGGTATGGCTGAAAATGAAAGCTGCTGGTGAAACTTCTGACAAAGGCATAGATCATTTGTTCTTTCCTACAGCATGCAGTAAGTCTTACTGGTAGAAGGCAGTACAAATTTGCATTAATTTTGCATTTACACTATATTACATCTATGCAAAAACTTTTCAATAGAGTATGATCAATTGCTTGATATAAAAATATATTAGAAATTAATATTTATTTTTTAATTTGGTTTGTAGACAATGTAATGACAGTTTATTCTCATGATCTTTCCTGAATTTAATTCCAGATCTGAAGTTACATCTACAGACTACAGACTACGGCAACTTCTTGGCTAATGAAACTGGCCCTCTCACTATTTCCACCATCGATGATAAATTGAAAGCAAAACTACTCACAGAATTTCATTACTTTAGAAACCATGCTTTTGAACCACTTGCCACTTTTCTGAATTTTATCACGTAAGTAATGTTACCACATATCTTACCACACAGTGGTAAAAAAAGCAGTTAAAAGTTAAAATAGTGTAAATGCAACATATTAGAATTTCTACTAAGTTTCAAAACCAGCAAAATTACTTTGATACTGCTACATTTGCATACTTTATTTGCTAACATAAATT
This sequence comes from Ptilonorhynchus violaceus, assembly GCA_013397565.1. Lineage (NCBI taxonomy): Eukaryota > Metazoa > Chordata > Aves > Passeriformes > Ptilonorhynchidae > Ptilonorhynchus > Ptilonorhynchus violaceus. The sequence continues at coordinate 389,966 of VZRJ01008657.1, read as the reverse complement.
TTGAAACTGTATACGTATATGAAGAGCTGTTGTCTTTGCAAGTAATTATTTTAAACAGAAGCAGATTTTTTATGTGAGCAGTGGCAGAAGAAATGGTAGAGATTGAGAAAAATGGTTAAAATTTTCAAACACTAAGAGAATTTGCAAAATTGTAGTTTGGGGGGGTGATTCATGCAAGATTAACAATTTCATGGTGTACAGGAAAGTGATTTAATTTCTAGGCATGTGGCATGTTCTAGACCTTTTTTAAAAGGGGAAAAGACAACACATCCTACACCTACCATGCTTTTTATATACTATTTGAACCAAATAAATAAAAAACAGAAGAACTTTATGTGGCATTTTTCAAGCTTTTTTTGAAAGTTCAGCTGCTGTTTGATGCTGGATGAAGAGAAATTTCTGATCTCAATATCATCATAAACAGATGAAACTTGCAAATGAATGGCTTAAACAACTTTAAGAACAGGGATCTGCTTTATAACAGTATAACAACATGGATTAGCAAAATATCAGCAGGATATTTTAGCTGTTTATTCTATTTGATCTTATCTTTTTAATGTATTTTAACAAGAGCGATTAACTGTTCAACTAACTTTCAAGGAACATTTTAATAAAACAGTAAAAAAGGAAGTATCTTTTTTTTTTTCTGGTCATGTCTAGCTGACCGCTTTCAGGCTAATATATCAATAGGATAAAGACTGCCCTAGGACACCTGTGACCTGTGGGCATACAATGTTTACTTTTTATTTCAGAGAAATAAAAATGAAAGCATGAAAGTTATGGCAGTTCTTTTCTCACGCTTATTGGCATGAATGGACACATGTATGCACAACCTTTGCACACTGTTGTTTTCTTAAATAATGGATACACTAATTTAAGATATTTCACTCAAACCATTGAACTACATTTCACCAGATCCTCAAGCCCCCTTCACAGAGTTTGGATCAGAACGTATTAATCCCTGTTTCTAGCCGTGTTCTCAACCAACCATTCAAGCTGAATACTGGCATTCAAGGGAATAATATTCCCATTTCCAAGTCACTGACAAAACTCTTATCAGCCTCTTTGACAGTAAAACTAGTAAGAAGCTGATAGAAAACTTCTACTCAAAAGAAAACTTTTAGTGATAGAGAAGAAATCTGTAAGAGCCTGTTCTTAGTTGCTTCATGGGAGGATGTTTAAAGCTAAATGAGAAGTAAGCCCTAAGATTGGACCATATGCATGAACTCTGCAGTTTTAGTGCCAAGACTCCCACGTACTTTTCTGTCCACATGGTATATACGAAATAAGAAAATCCCAATTTAGAGAAGTTGCTAGCTCAGGTGATTTGCTTTTTCATACCACTCCTTGTCACTTGTTATGGTGAATTTACATTTCTCAGCTGTTATGTTTATTATATTCGCATGTCAGTATTACCTTCTTTAAAAGTGTCCATTTTCCAAATCAGTCATGTGGTTTAAAACTAGTGCTGTGTTACCTACTTGCTATTTAAAAACTTCTGTTGATTTTTGATGGGCTGTTGATACACAGTGGACATACATTCTAATAATACTTTTGTATTATTGCTAATTTTCAAAAATCTTTGCTTTGTATTTTTTGAAATGAAAATTCATTATAAAAATAATTTTTTTTCTACTTTTTCTTTCAAATACAGATACAGCTATATGATTGACAACGTAATTCTTTTAATAACTGGCACATTACATCAGCGACCTATAGCTGAACTTGTTCCCAAATGCCATCCATTGGGGAGCTTTGAGCAAATGGAAGCAGTCAGCATTGCCTCAAACCCCACTGAGCTCTTCAACGCAATTTTGGTTGACACACCATTAGGTAGAAACACTAAATTATTTGTTCTTTTCTTCTTGAAACTACTAATCCAGTATTCTTAAGAATAGCATGTTTCCCTCTGGATATGCTGTATTTTGGTAACAGAAAACATGAATTGTGGATCAAGCACTTCTGAAGCGGTATTCAGGATATATTCTAGTAACATTTATTCTATAAATTCTATAGCCACCTTGGGTAGCAAACACAGAGAAAACATGCTACTCAAGAAATATAATGTATATCTTTTATATCCATATATATTTTTATTATAAAACCTACATTCACAACCAAAAAATATATCCTCACTAAGGATCAAGCAGCTACTAATAAATATTAGATGCTGTAGTAGAACCTAGATCCCCTCTTGAGATTTGGGCATGGTTCAAATATAAAGAAAAGTCTTATTTTGAAGAACTAAATCTAAAAGCAAAACAGGGTAAAGTTTAGGAATGTCGTATTATGAAATTAAGATGAAAATCAGCTCAGTGTGGTGCAGCAGCCAACACAAACAAAACCTAACAAGCTGTGGGGCACTGCTGTGAAGGGTACTGAGAATAAGACAAAACTGGTTGGATTTGAACCTATGTGAAACACTTATGAGCCCTCATCTTCAGTACTGTGAGTGCTTTTGGGTTCTGCTTCTCAAGAAGGTGTGATAGGTTGGCCCCAGACAGAAAACAAATTCCGACCCTGTCACTTGCTCATCCCCTACTCCCAGAGCAATGAGGGGGGAGAAAAAAGTTGGAAAAAAAAAGTTTGTGTGTTGAGATCACCTACAAAGTACTGTTGCAGGCAAACCAGACTAAACTTGGGAGACAATAACTTGATTTATTACTGATTAATACATATATGATCTAATTAATTACTGATCCAGATAATAGGAAACAAACAGAAAATAATGAAACCCTTAGACACCTGGGGAAAACACCTTTCTTCCAGTCTTTGCTGCTCCTTCATGCTGGGCTTTTCTCCTCTGCCCCTTTGCTATTATCAGAGGTTACACTCCACGCCTCCAGAGAGGCAGTGTGTGCCATAAGGGGCAGGGAGAGTTTAGAGTCATAGAATCATAGAATGGTTGTGGTTTGAAGGGAGCTAAAAGATCAACTAGTTCAAACCCTCCACGATGGGCAAGGGCACCTTCCACTAGACCAGGTTGCTCAGAGCCCCATACAGCCCGGCCTTGGACAATTCCAGGGATGGGGCATCAACAACTTCTCTGGCCAACTTCTTCCAGTGTCTCATCACCCTCACAGTAAAGAATTTCTTCCTAATATCTAATCTAAACTTATTCTCTTTCAGTTTAAAGCCATTACCCTATGTTTTCTCACTACATGCCCTGGTAAAAAGTCCCAATTTGGTTTTCAGGTAGGTGCCATTCAGATACACCTGCTCGACTGAGGGGCTTGCTTGGCTGTGCCCTGAGGTGGGTCCCAGCTGAAACTGGCTGTGTCCAGCATAGCACAGTCCTGCCTTTCCCTCACAGAGGCTGCCCTGCAGCACACTGCCACCAGCGCCTGGGCACCGGCACACTGTACAGCGAAATCAGAGAAGGGACAGAGCAGGACAGCTAAAATCAACGGTGCTGCCATGTATAGACAGACTAAAAAGTCCAGACTCCACTTTGGAGTGGACAAAGCTGATGAGAGATTTGGACATGGTTTACAGAGTCCTGAAGGCAGAAAACTAGTTTTAAAAGGTAAACTAAATCCCTGTTTTCACACAGCTGGTAGCAAATTTCTGGAATTTTTTTTGCTAAACAAGTTTGTAAAAGAAGAGAGTTGTATCAGGTCCTTAAAGTGATGGTACAAATCTATGCACAATAGATCCATAAGGAGATACTAAAATGAACTCTCAGGGCTACATTTTCTGATGTTCTCTATGCAAAATCTGGATGCTGGAAGAGTAGGAAGGGAGAAAACCACAAAACATGGCCAGGCTGACATTCTCTCCATAAACACCATCTTCTGTTGCCACTGCTTGAGACAATACTCTGTCATACAATACTGCTCTGCCCCACTGGGATAGCTCAGGAACAGTGAGAGATCAGCACACTCCTGTTGGTCATGAATACAGTATTTTTAAATGGTCCAGTTGCACAAGTGAAACTCATCCCCTGCCTCCCTGCTCAAACGCTTGCTCTTTAGTCAGTTCTGCAGAGAACTCGTGAGCACAGATGGTCAAGGTCAAAGCTTGTGCCCTTTATCAGTTGAAACCTGTTGCTTTTCCCACACTACATACTGAAAGAAGAAAAAGGAAAATAGGAAAGAGGATTGTCCTTAACAATTGCAGAATACCTGCATCATTTCAGAAAGAAATTATTTTTCATGTTCCTCACTAAAAAATCTCCATAATAACCAAACCGTATACTTCAGAGGAGATTAGGGCTTTCATTAGCATTGCCATCTGATTCTCTCTGGAGATACAGACTCTGGCTGTGGCACTGTTTGATTCCCCTCACTTCAGATTCTCATTAGAAAGGGGGGGATAGGAGGATAAGTGGAAAATCAAGAGGATTTTTCTTCCTCTCTGTTATATCACCCTTTCTTGTACAACAGTACCCTCAGATCCTTGTTCACACACTGGTGAGCAATAGACAGGAGATGCATATTATCAGCATGAAGATTTATACTGCAACATTATAAACTCTGCTTTCAGCTGCTTTCTTTCAAGACTGCCTCTCTGAAAACGACCTGGATGAAATGAACATTGAAATAATGCGCAACAAACTGTACAAGGCAAGTTTTTGCAACATAATGATAATATTTGGGTTTCATCAAAGTGTCTCAGAAAAGGAGGTCAGTATCATTAACCCTGTTTTATGGATGGGGAAACAGAAGTATGGTGAGATAAAGCAAGCTGTCTGAGGTCATCTGGTTGATTTCAAGTCCAGTAATCAAACCCAGCTGCTTTAATTTCTATTCCACTGTTTGGGGAGTTTTCAAATTTTAGGTCTGCATCCAAATTCTAATTTAATATCTCATTAATGAAAATGCTCTAGACGTCAGGCTAATGTCCAGATCCATTTGTTTATGAATAACTCAGTTATCCACCAAATGCCACAGAACTCTTAGCTCCTAAGTGAGCCTAGACAGGCTTTTGGCTAACATTTATCTTTATTTACATAAGGAAGATGTGATTTGAAAAGGTCTAATTGATTTGAGTCTAGCTAATATGATTTTTACTTAAGGATTTTGTATAATTTTCTTCCTTTTTACATCATTTTTAGCATTGTTACAGCACCATGCTGCAAGGATACGTATCTAGCATGCCTTGCATTTTCAAAGTACTTTACAAATATTAGCACACAGGTCACTACTCTTAAGATGGTCTCTTTAAAGGTTATACATACTCCATTCTATTAATGGTTCCTCCTGGCACATTCTCTCCAAAATCTTTATTATCTTTTTTTTTCACAGTGGATACCTCAGACTGCAGGAAGTATTTTTACAGCAATCTGATTGAACTAGGGGAAAAGAAAAAACTCTTCTGTTTGTCTTACTAATTATATTTATAAATTCCCAAGCAAATGTTTTATTCTTAAATTTTTTACTCCTTCTCTCATTCAAAACAATATCAATTATGCCCAAGCATTTTAATTTTTTCGTGTATTTTAATTCTTCCACAGTACTACTATACTAGACATTCTTTTTCCATTTGGTAACATACATATTTGATTCTTATATCCTGTGTGGATGACCATATATTAACACTTATTAAATCTATTTTTTGTTTTTTTCTTCTTGCTCATCTGAGTATTAGGGGGATCATTCTACAAACACCACAAAATCATTAATATATAATTTTTCCTTTGCTTCAGCTGTCAATGTGACCAATTATGTTGCAGCTACTATCACATAGCACTATACAGAACCTAATGCATAATTCCATGCAGTAGATCCCCCTTGAGACATCTCTACTTAAAATTCACTCAATTGCATAGTTAGTGACAGCTCCTAACAAGATTGTGTGAAGTTGTAGCAAATGCATTTTGATAATATAAATGTTCCTTAAGACAGTATTTTGGGGGATGGAGAGGGGGAGCCGCATCTTTGAGATATTTAGTGTTCTTCCTGCACAGGTATTTTGAAATGGGTGCAGATGCCAGAATCCTTAATAGACCAGAGGACTCTGCAGACCAGTATTACAGAAGCTTTGTCTGCTGTTTTGTCCTAATCCAGGGTTTAGGGTAGAGCAGCAGGGATTAGTTTGTGTATCCTCATACTGCTGGCCCAACAGCCGTGGCATATGCCCAAATCCCCTCCTCCACACACTATAAATGAAGAGTTTCCTTCAGCCATCTGGGGCTTATGCAGTGGAAGCTCAATGGAGCTCAAAAAGTTCCTTCTTTAGAGAGCATGTAAAACATAATATTTGTCCTATTAAAATTTTTGAAAACATTTGAACTCAAATTGCAATAACAAGACATTTGCATTTGAATATTTCAACTTTCAATAGAGCTAAGTAATTAAGCACATACTTAAATTTAAATTGATCGGTGGAATTATCAAAGTTAATGGAAGTATTTAAAAATGAGGCTCATTAATATGTGCAATCCTGGTCCAGGTCTTAAGCAGCATTTAAAATAGTTTTCTTCTTTCATGTAGTCTTACCTCGAGGCATTTTATAAGTTTTGTGAAAAACAAGGTGGTACTACAGCAGAAATAATGAGACCTATTCTTGAGGTAAGGAAAATTCAGTCTTTATACATTTAAGTACTCCATAATGTTGTCATAATCATCTCACTTTGTTTTTCCTGTTCATTCTCTCTCCATTTGCAAAGTTACCTGTCAAATGTTTGCTTCTTCTCTAAATATGCTTGTTTTCCTAAGATGTAATGAATAGTGTATTCAAGGATGACTTTTACCTTTTGACTAGAGAGGCAGCTCGTCTATTGCTAGGGAGGAGCCAGTCTCAGTTAATGGTTTTCTATAACAGAGAGCAGAACAGAGTAAATGGTTCACTAATCTCGAACGGTTGCCCTTTAACATTTTTCTCCATTATGTAGAAAAACCAAAAATGTGGATTATTCTTACACCTCCTACATCTCAAAATTGAATTTGGGATAGCTAAAGTCTGGCATTACTGTCTATTTACTAATCAATAATATTTAAGCTTCATGGCACTGTTATGTTTGTTTATTCTCCTATTAAAATTAGTGGTTGCAGTTAGAGTTGATTGACCTTTGGAACCAGTGCCATATAAAAAAGTCCAACATTCTGTGTTATATTTTTGTCTCAACTCAGAAAAGTTTAATATTTATTTTTTCCATGACATACAAAGTTCTTAATGTCCTTTCCCCCAAAGCATACATGCATCTAGTGAATGATATTTTTGTCTCTGTTATTGTAATAAAAGATGCAGAATTTTCTAAAATTGAGTTCTCAGCATTCAGGTCCCCTTTTCTTTTTTTCCCACATGGTTTATCACAATGCTTTGCTGAGGTTGAGAGCCAGACCACCCACTTGCTTCCAGGAGTCTTTTTTTTTGGATAAGCAAAATTTACACCCTGGAAACTGCAAAAATTCACTGAGCTCTGATGACATCACACTGAACGTTTGCATTTAGAAGAGAGATAATAACCCTGGGAGCTCAGCCCTGAAAGAAGAATGGGTCTGAATTACACTTTATAAAACAATGTCCTAAAAGGGATTTCAATTTCGTATTTTAATTAAGCAGGTCAAAATGTTTCAATTTATGTTCTAAACAAAACACTCCTAATCAAGTTAAATTGAACAGAAATGAAGTATTTTGACTTTTCTGAGAAATAAAAATCAAGATATTGGCTGGCAGAGGTAAAGACGTTTCCCACAGTTGATTCAGATTTTTCAGAAAGTTCATTTTTAAATAGAAATTCATGCTGAGAGCAGATTACTTACTAACATTAGTTTAAGCATATTGTAAAACTCTCTTCATAGCAGTGGTAACAATTTAGTCTATGATAAGCTTCTTTAAAATCCCTATCTAATGTCAATCAGCCAGGAGGATAAACTTTTCTACAGAAGATTTCCTTTTCTAGAACATTTTATTAGTCTGAAGAAACACATAGAGCAGACTGCTAATGGTTGGATTCACAAAAAAATAAAGTTTAATTATTCAGAAGAATATTCGCTACTTATTTTGTAATCTTATATGTAAGACTACCAACCTGACTCTATCAGAATGAGGCTGAGGTATTTAGCTCGCCAACTCCTTGACCGTAACTCATGGTGCCAAACTTCCATATTAAGAGTCTCTCCATATAGAGGACATCATGTACCAATAATGTGATGAATTGAGAGGTCTGTATGGATGGGAATGATCCTGCAAATTCTCTCAAAGCGGAAGCCACCAGAAGTAGAACCCACACCTGCTAGCATTAGTTACAATTGCCTCTAACATGTCTTTTTATCAACAAAATATTACACATCTAAAAGCTAGATTCTACATGACTTTAGCAAGTTAAAAAAAAGAAAGATTTGTCCTTCTAAAACTGTTTCAGTGGGTCTAATATGCCTATTTGTATGAATAAGGGAAATGAAATTTGGCCATGTTACTCATTAGCTAGAAATCTTTTCAAGCACACTTATTTTCTTCTCATTACTTCTTTATTGTTTACTCCTTTCCTTACTTCGAAGTCAGTGCCAGAGGGTGGCTGGTTCCTGTTATTGTGTGTTGCAGTACAAAGGAGTAGATCTGTGAATATGTGTTTGATGGCTAAAGTGGTAGATTTAGTGTTGCAAATGCAGCCTTATTATTCAACAGAAAAGAGTACCTCTCTGCTTGAAATAGTTCAAACATTCACAGCATAAGAAATTTTTTAAGCTGCCTAAAATGCGCATATACTCTGTATACTTCCCTTGGAAGATTTTCCCTGCATAATCCCTGCAATTAGCAAGGGCTCTGCTGTTCTTAGAACATGAAAATAAGTAATAAAGGAAAGAAAAGAAACCATAGTCAATTTAGATCTCAAGACAGAAGAAAAGATTTGTATTTACTATTGCATTTTTAATTCATACTGTAAGAATGGCAAGTGAAATTTTGCCTTGTACAAAAGAAGAACCTGAGATCTAGACATTGGATTGACTTTCAGTCTAGTGCTGCAGTGAAAATACAGATACTACAGACATCTAAACCTGACAGAAGAATATAGCCTTTGATTCTATGTATTAAAAATTAACAGTTATTTGAAACATTTAAAATTTTAACTTGGCAAATAAACAGCCCCCTCCACCTTATTGAAAGATCATTTTAAATATGTGCATTGAGAAAATATTTTTTTTCAGAATTTTCGTTCAACCTTTACTATCAAGAGCACTTTGAGTTGCCCAAGAGCAGTACTATTAATTCTTGGTCTTTTACATGAGGGTGTGAAGAGATTTTTGTTGTTGTTAACATCTGGGTAACTAAGCAGGGAGATGAGGAAGCAGCAGAGATGATATTTTTAGTGCAAAAATCACAGAATAAAAGCTGTGGTTGCAAAACCCTGTTTGATTTTCTAGTTAAAATTTAACACATATTTGCAAAGAAGAACTTACAATTTCTAAAATAAGGTATGTTTCCAATGCTCTAAAGTGCACTTTTTTTAAAAATTAAATTTCCATAGTTTGAATTACTAAAAAACCCAAAAATATCCCCACCCTAAGTTAGAATGAGATGTCTAATAACACCTCTTTATTCTTTTTTTGCATATTAAGTTTGAGGCTGACAGACGCGCCTTTATCATCACCATTAATTCATTTGGCACTGAGCTGAGTAAAGATGACCGAGAGAAGCTGTATCCAACCTGTGGAAAACTTTATCCAGAAGGCTTACACCTGTTGGCAAATGCAGATGACTACGAGCAAGTGAAGTGTGTTGCAGAATACTATGCAGTACGTAAACTAATTTATTAAGACAAAAAGCCAAAATACTCAACATCGCTTGACGTTAGCAAAATTTTGAAGAGTATATACATAAGTCAAAAACATGTTGGAGAGGGGGAAAAATCAGCAGAGGTGCTAATGTTCCCATAAAATGGGTGTGGAATCAAAGGCTTTTGATATGAAGACATTAGTGCAATACAGAGTTCCTCTTACAAGGATGTTTAAATAAGACCAAATCACATCCTAGTAAACAAAACTCTTCCTACTCCATTAAACCTCCTCAAACTGAGTTTTGCTTCATTGCTGCTGCCTCCAAGATTTTGGAGTGTAGCCATACATCATTTTAAACTGAACTGACCAAACAATTCACGTCACAGATTAGTGCAAATCTGATTTATTGCCAGTATACCACAAAAATTCTCTTCTGAAAAGTTTTCTCTAAATCACTAATTGATTCAAAGGAGTAGATGAAGATGTTAATATTGATGCAAATAGTGCTGTTATCAAAGATCAGTTAATCTGCAACATTTGATCTATGAATTAACTGTTATACTCTGTCTATCTATAATATTTAAGCTACCTCTAAGTAGGTACACAAACCAAAATGTTCTCTGGTCTACTGCTTTTTTCCATAGAAAACCATCAGAAAGCTGGAGCTGTGCATCTGCTCTTGTGCATAAGCAGAACATTTTAATTTTAATTTAATGTAAATGGGGTATAGACCAAGACTATTCATGAGATGGTGGGATATTTAGATGAATTTGGGAACCATTTTAGTAGACCTATACTGCATTCATGCTTTAAGGGAAAAACAAGCCAAACATATAGAGAAGGAAATTACACAGAAATGTAACATCCAAGAAATCAAGTCAAATATATCTGCACAGGATATTCCAGGATGACATGTCAGACTAATGGATTTGGATACAATATTAACACAGGTAAAGCAAATCCAGCTGACTACTGGAAATAAAATGAGCGGCCATGTGAGGATCAGAGTTCAGCGTTTTGGCTCCATTTAGAGCTCTGGCTCTGATGGATGCTATTTGTACAAGAAGTCCAGTGCACTCTGTCCAAAGGAGTGAAAGGTCATGTGTCATTCTACAATAAGTCTCTTTTAGTGCCTTCCGTAAATTACTTTAAAGTGTTGGAAATGATGGTAAAAAATACAATAACAAATGTGACCTTTCTTTTGCTGACTGTATGCTTTTAACTTTTGATTTATGTAGAATTGTAATCTATACATGAGATCTTCTATACAGAAAGATTGCTTAAAGTAAATTAATTTATAAAGTAATGTAGCTGTGCTGCATTAAGTAAAATTCTGTGCTGCACAGAATGCAAAATTACCTTATTTCCATGGAGTGGTTTTCTATGCTCTTAGGAATACAAGGCTGTGTTTGAAGGTGTAGGGAGTGGCACTGGAGAAAAGACACTGGAAGATGCATTTTTTGAACATGAGGTAAGAGCTTCCAACCTTAAAAAATCAAAATGAATGTTACCCACCTGGAACAATAATTAAAACAAGAATGAGGTACCAGGCTTTTGATTCTACTGTACTGCATCATTCAGCTTTGTACTCAAAAACGTGGATCTTCTATGGCTGTCAACACTTGGCTGAATCAAAATAGAAGGATTTACCTTTTAAAGTAAAATTAATCCTATAACATTCTCTGAAGAGTCTTTATAGAGCTGTCAATCCTGTTAGCCTATCCAAAAGTCACTTCATATAAACCACTTAATGAAATTTCTTTGAGTAGTCTACTGAAGAAAGTATTTCACCACTGTCCTTTATTTCCTGTAATATTGCTGTAGTCTATTAACAAAATTAATCCACAGATGACATTTCAATTACATTTGTACTCAAGAGACTGCTAAACATAATCATGGTTGCAAAGTTGTGTAGAAATCTTGATCATAAAAGCTACCATATAAAAATCCTATTTGCTTTCCTTGCTATTTTATCATGACACTTGTTTCATCTTTTCTACAGGTAAAGCTGAATGTGCTTGCATTCAACAATCAGTTTCATTTTGGAGTATTTTATGCCTATGTGAAATTAAAGGAACAAGAATGCAGGAATATTGTATGGATTGCTGAATGCATTTCTCAGAGACACAGAACCAAAATTAACAACTACATTCCAATTTTCTAAATCTGAGAATCTATAATGCCTGAAAAGATGCATCATTTCATAGAAAAGAAGAAAAATCTTATTTCAAAAGTTAATTCTTATCAGATGCCTTAAATTGCATTAATGAGCCTCCTTATATACATCAGTGTAAGAAAAAAAAGTAATGCAATTAGAGATATGAGTACTTCATAAGGAAATATTAATGGGTGTATTCACAGTTTTGTTGGTAGATTTGTTCCCTACTGTGCCTATTTTAATTTAATTGATCAATAAAAACCTCCTGCAAGGTCTTACATATATATTCTTTCTCTTTTGCAGAAGCAAGCCTTGTATCAATAACATTTGAAAAGTTCTTTAATGGCTTATTTTTTAATTAATGTTTTTCTCAAAGGGCCAATTAAGCCACTACTACTATCTCACAAGGTTTTTCTCATGGCATACAGATTGTATGAAGGACTTAACACACAAATAAGAGAGAAACTCTGAGATTCCCCTTAATGAATCTGAAGGGGGAGCTTCCTGAACCTAACTGTGACCCCTCTCTGCAACTAAATGTGAATAAGTAACTTCAGTTTCACTAAAATGTTTTTGTTTCTTCCTTTATGGTCACATGAGGAGCACCGTAAGTTCAAAACAATGGGGGTCTGATCTACTCCACAGCAATACAAATATCCCCTCCCAACACACCAAAGAACTGTCTTTATGTATGCACTAGGGAAGATTATGAAACATGAATGAAAATGCCAACCAAGCCTGTATCAGTTTTACATCAGACACAAACAACACCAGATCTGAGCTATTTGAGGACCTGGCTAGGATCAGTAACTAAAAATAGAGTGAATAGTTGAAGCCAGATTGTAGCAGGACAAGATTAATTCTGCTGAAGAAAAAGGAAGGATTTTGAAAGCCTTATCGACATTCTGCCTTCCTACTCTAGTCGAAGAATTTGTCCTTTTATCTTTCAAACAGGCCATACCTTGATTTTCTGCCTGACTTCTCAGTTTCAGGCTGCACAACAGCAAATCTCAGTCTTCAGCTGACTGTTCCTCCAGTAATATGATACAGAAATACAATCCATTTCCTGCTGAGTAGACAAAAAAATAAAATATATCTCATGTCAACAGAATTATGGAAAACATTCAGGCATCATGGTTTTAAGAATTGTGGTGTAATATAGCTCTCTATAATATGTACATGTGCACATGCATTCATGCATAAAAAATAAGAAACTTTGTGGTTTTTTATAAAACCACACTTCTTAAACTATAAATGCCACCAAAAGGCCATATCCCAGAACATCCCATACTCATTTAATGCAGAATTGAGAAGTTTTTAATATTTTGCTTTATTGTGAATACCAGATAATCTTATATTATTACTTTAAAAAACACTTTCATAATTTAGTTTAGAAATAATTTAGTAGGAATTTAGAAAAATTGACTAAAAATTAATATGTGTATAAGAAAAAAATAGAAATCTTATTCCTATATCCAGGCATATTTCCTTAGTAAATCCCGCAATTCAGAAAAACAAAAAGAAACAAAAAAAAGAAACTGAAGATTCGTGGATTGCAGTTTCACTTTGGCATGTGTAGTTGCTTCTTGCAACTTTTATTATCTTGGACTTCTTAATTTGTATTTCCCAGGCTAATCTGTGATCAATGCTTTCCAGTTCATACCTATATCACAAACTCTATCACAAACTATTTCACAAATTGCAATGGCGAAAGCAATAGAAACATTGCTACAAATTTGTAGATTTTTCTATATTTGCATTAAAATTATATATAATTCTATAATTGCATTTAAAAAAATGTTGGGAGCAGAAGAATAACAAAGTCAACTGGTCTGGGACACAGAAACTGAATTAATAAAATTCAGCGCAGTACATGCATACTTTTTCTGTACAGATAAATCAGGCCTCCTTACTCGAACAAAACAAATGAGCTGGCTTTCTGCCAAGAATTTTCTGAAGTGATTTGAAGGGGAAAGAATCTGCTCTCCACCCTAAATCGTTCTGTGCCAGGGAAGATACGCAGCTGCTATTGCTACAGTCTGGATACTGTTGGCTCAGAACAAAGTGAACAGGAATTGCAGCTTACATGACTGTGTTGTCAGCAGAACCGGTCTTTAGACTATGAAAAGGACAGCATCAGTGTTGATTGATGTTTTTTTCAAAACAAATGTCTAGATATTTGCTAAATGAGGACAGGATGTAATAGGCCTCAATTATATTCAATTTAAGGACAAGCAAGCTAGGACTTTAAACTTATAACTCCTCAAAACCTAGCTTTTTCTATAAATAATATAATTTACATTACTCTCTTGTTAGTAAATTAGTCTTCATGCTGATGTATATATAAATATAAATCTATAAATCTATCTATCTAAATATATATATATATTAAAAAACTAGTCATAAAATATGGTGATTCGGAAGGGACCCATCAAGACATATATATATATTTTTATATAAATTACACAAAATATATAAATATATATAAACGTTATCTAACAAGATCTTATAGTGGAAGTCCAGATCACAGAATCACTACCAAGGGCATCATTAACTTCTTAATGATAATGTCAGCTTGTAACGTAGGGGGACATGAAGCAAAGAGCCACATTCCATGTTCTCCCTTTTACCTCTCAAACAGTAGGAACTTGTGTTCACACTCTTTAATGGCTAAGCCTATGCAGATAAATTTGTTCAGAATGATTATGTTGACTATGCCCCTTGGGCTGCATCCTTAATGAGAGATGGAGAGCAGGACCAGGAACGATCTTCTGGTGAGCCTTGCGGGCTGTGAATCTTTCTTTCCTCTCTTTCCCTGAACTGTAGCTCAGGCTTGACGTGCTTGCCATCTGCTCACAAACAGCTGAGCAGCACAGAATTGTGGCTGGACCGTGCTGCAGTGTTTGAAGCAGTTCTCATGTTCAATCCCTCCTTCCTGCCCAAATTACTGCATTAGGTGTCTGTGTTAAGAATTGATGATTTATAGGACGAATCATATCAGAGTGTGGTCATAAGACTAGCTCTGGGCTCAGTCAGCTGAAAATAGTAGACTTTCTTGTTCTGGTTCTGTCAATTCCAGCATTGGAAACACCAAAACCAATCCAGTACCATATCTGGCTTATTCTACACACTTATGGATATTAAAGAAGCTAATATTCCGCAACTTAATTTTCTTGCATACACGACAATATGTTGCTTTCTGGTTTTACTGAGTATGCGTAAGTTAGAGTATATATAACTTTTCAATAACTCAACAGCAAAACAGCAGATCCATATTCTATACGAATGTAGAGGTAGATGACCAGTGTTTGGATCTGCATCAGATTTATAAAGCCGTTAGTTTAAACAAGAAATAAGACAAAATCCATTGACATACTGGACAACTAGATTGATTTACCAACGAGTGTGGAGAAATACTGTCATATAAATCACAGAAAAAAAGAAGTGATAAATGGCAATAATATCTAGCAGGCAGTTGAAACCATTTACATGACAAAAAAACCTCTTCTCAAACAGAAAATCATTCAATATATTGGAATATCTCCCAAACAACAAAGACAAAATAAAAAATGGGGTTCAAGAAATAGCAAGACAAAGCTCACAAAGAAGCCAGATAAAAATTTTTACACTGATGACACACAATGAGAAATATTTGACTATTTGGAATTCATATACCACAATTCTTTTAAGCATTACTTAAGAAAAATATATTCTACGCAACTCCATTACATGTACTAACTTGCTACTTATAACATGTAACAGCAAATCAGACTGACCGAAAAGGAACACGAGAACTGTCGTGTCCCCTGAAATAAAAGCTGGGAGGGTTGAAGAATTGAGAGACCCTAATAATGGAAAAATATACTGGTGGGATAATTTTACATAGGTATTATAAAACGAGTTTCTCCTGTATACTTTCTGAAACATTATGAGAAAAAAGCTCATCTGATTGGTCCACAGTTCACCCTCTTTCTCTAGTAATTGGTTGTAGTAGTTTCTCCCCGCCTTCTTCCCCTCCCCTAAGCCCCGCGGTGATTGGTTACTGGCCCCCCGAGCGCGCGGTTTAAAAACCTGGTGTCTTCCTTGTTAGAGCCTCTTCCGCCTCCTGTCCCCTTCATAGCTGGATGGAATAAACTCCCTGGACTATGGAATGCAGTGCATGAGAGCCTTCCTACCTCTTTGTTTCTGGACTTGTGGCTGGCTATCCCGGGTGTGAGTATTTCTCCGTGCTAACAACTGCACAGGCGATATCCCTCGCTGGCTAGGTGAATTCCCCCCCCAGAACTGCTCCTTCTCAAAGGAGGTTTTGGGATTAACCCGTGAAGGGAATCTGCTCAGGAGAAATCCCCCGGCAAGCCATTAAGAACTTGCAAGGTCCTCGATAAAATAATGGCCTTTTTTCTTTCTTTCCCATCCAGAAAAAGTAAACATTCTTACGTAATTAATATTTTATTGAAAATACATGCTCTTTTTTTCTTTGTGTCACATTGCTTTCTGAAACTTCTGCTTTGCTATATAAACATGCATGGACCCACACACATACACATACGCGCGTGCATCAACTGCAGAGTTTTCTACTGAGTCACAGTAGAAAATCAGCTGGAAATTGAGAGAATGACCATTGGGTAAATCAATCTAGAACAATTAAAAAAATGTTCCTTCATAACTCCTTTTTTACCAGTGAAAATGTAAAGAACAATTAAAATATTTGAAAGATTTGTCATAAATTCATTGAAGTCATATAAAGCAAAGGAAACTCTTTTTGCATTTTCATCTGAACTGATTTAAACCATTTTCTTCATACCACACAGCACAAGAGGCAAATGAGAGCACTCAAATAATTACAAGCCTGATCTAAGCTTATAAAAATTTTTTATACCTATAACAATACTTCAGCAGAGTTCAGCTGAACCCCATCCCAGTGTTGTTTACAACTTCAGACTACTAGCTGAAAAACCCAAACAAGCTTGAGTATGGCAGAGTTTGAGGACAAAATCTGTCCCTTATCTGGACAAACCAAGAAACAAAAACAAGGAGGTCACATATTCTCTGCCCTTAGTAGGGAAATTTAAAAAATTCAAAAGGCCGAAATAATGCTTTTAAAAATCTCCCCCCTCAACCAGACCTTTGACAGAAATGGCTTCGTGAAGTGTACATACATACATATATTTTAGCAAAAGATAGGATGGAACAGTAACAGATAACAGTTACAAAACCAAAGTGTTTATCATCTGTTACATGAAGAGGCAGTACTAACACTGTTAGAAATATGCAGAAGCCAAAGAAGCCAAAATAAAACAGATGAAGTTTATTTATAGCATATATTAGGACTTTCATAGATGTACGAAAACCACAAAAAAATTCCAAATTACTCTAAACAATACGTTATAAAACATATAAAAATATATATAAAATTGTTCTATGTCTCAAAAAATCCCCAAAGGACTTAACAAAAGCATAGAACTACATACAGCAAAAGCTACTGTAGGTAATGGTCCACTAATCTGCTCTTACGGGAATAAATGACAATGCACCAACTGAATTCAGTGGGAGCAAGGTTAGAGCCTCTGGGGTGAGTAAACATCTGTGTTCATGTGAGCTATGTAAACAAGGTTTATGTGAAAAACCTGAACCTGTCCTTTGGGTTGCCCGGTGTGGCAGACTGCTGCCTAGTGTTCTGCAGCAGCCAGAACGCTCAGACAACTATTGCGCCTCACTGGGCCCAGCACAGGTCACAGCACAATGAGCAGCTAACTGAAAAAGAAAACATTTTCTTGGAACCCTTCGATGAATTCATGTTAATGACTTCTCACTGGTAGGAGACAATAACAGAGAAGTTCTACCAACATTATTATCACCACTTCCCTCTCTGGTCTACAATAGAGACCATGGTCTATGGTCTACAATAGAGAACTTCTGAATGGGTGCACTTCAGGTTCAGAGGTTTGACTAATTAAACAGACCTATTTAATTTAGTATATGGGATCCAGCTGCATGTGCACTCCTCTTTACACTCAATATAAACATGCAGAAACCAAATGGGGAAAGCCACTGCAACCAGGGAAAGCCACTGCTTTTGAAGTGCTACTAAAAGTGACTGCATAAAATAATGTCATGATTTCCATATCAAAGTCTTATTTCTGTCATTCCAAAGCAAAGAGACTGTCACTTAAAGGTGTGAGCTTTAATATCTTTCTCTTAAAACCAGCAGGAACAGTTTACAACCTTCACCATGGCAGAAAGGCTGTCACTCTAAATGGAATCATATCAGTGCAACTTTTTTCTTCTATGGTTTTTAGATCAGTCCTTGCTATTGAATCATGACAAATGATATAGTTTGTAATTTCATCTCTCAGGGTTTTACCCTTACCAAAGCATAAGCCAAGTCTTGCAGTAAAACAAACCCTTGCCAAAAGCATAAACTCACAAATCAAAATGCCAGCCTTTCCAATCAATCCTACTCATTCTAATCACATGTGCTCTACATGGTATTTTATCTATGTGTCCCACAAATCAAGTGTTTCATTGCATAAGGCTTCAAGAGGTGTGGGCCAGACCTTGAACAAACATTCCATCTAGATGTCCAGTCTTATTCCTGAAGTGGGCAGTGCCATATTTCTTGGAATTAACTAAAAATCAAAAAGTTACTAAACAAGATCAAAGCCATTTATTTAAAAACTCTACATACTGTGAACTCTACAGGTCTGAGGTTTCTTGTAGATTTGAGACCTAGCAGGAAAACAGGAAAGTGAGCAGGAAATCAAGAAACTAGAAAGTTCTTTCTTGTAAGTATTGTTTAGCATGCAATTTGCTGTATTCCATATCCACTGGAACTACTTTATGGAGGGCATATGCATTTTAGGGGTGAGATATTCATGTATCTGCTAACTCCTTAAGGAACTTCATACAGGATTAATGTCAGAAGTCCCTTTAGTGACAACCAGGACTTCCAACTCCAAAAGAAAATCACCGTTATGAGAAATTCCATATTGTTCTTAAATATCACCCAATGAATGGAATCAGACATTGGCTCCTACAGGAGACTTAAACAGTACACATCACCTGGCAATCTATGTTTCTATGGCAGTGCGGGCAGTGAATTAACATTTTATGAGAAATAACAGACTGCTTTTTTTAATGGCAGCTCAGAACAATGCAGTCGCCTCATTTTTTCAGCGGGAAATACACAGATCTGGTTTAATATCCTGAAGTATTTTTAAGCAAAATCCCTGATGCTGAAGAGTTTACTGCAATTAGTTGTAACTATGGCTGTACACTCTGGAAAGGATGGGAACAGGAGTTTGAAGTAGCAACAACCATGAAGGTACAGAATGGATGCATGTACAACCTTAATCAGCATTACCTTAATCATGGTTAGATTAGTTTTAGCTGGCTGCTGCTTTTGCACAAATGTTGAGATTGATAATATGGGGAATGTACCATCTGAGCAGAATGATAGAGGACAAAGTTGACCCAGATCTCTGCCTTCCAACAGGTTTAAACTACTGCAACATTTTTTCTTCTGCTTAGCTTTGAGCTCTTAGGGAATGAAAGCTATAATCCAGTTCCACACGAACAATGAGCCACTGAAATGCTGCAGACAAAACATATTTACCAAACAATACTCACTTGTAGTCAAATGAAGTGATAGCAATTGGAATGTAGACACTTTCAAATATGTTCTACTCTTTTATTTTACTCACAAAATAGATGAGATAAGTAGGTATGTAGGTGTGTTTTAATTTGTATCACAATGTCTATAGGTCTTAATCAAGATAAGACTTTCACCGACTGTCACAGCACACAAACTAAGAGCTAAAGACTGTCAGGTACATGGGCACTTCACAGGGTGCCAACACATTAATAGGGACTGTCTGGACAGCTTAAGCAAATCCAAATGTATCCTTCACTCAATTGAGCAAAGAGACATGAACTCATGATCAACAGCAAATGCTAAGCTCAGGGCACAGCTATACTTCTCGGGAGCATAAGTGGGCTATCCAATTCTGGAACAGGAGGCTGCTCCTAGGTGTAGATGCCAACAACTACATTAACTTATCAATTAAATCCGTCAGCAGGGAGATCTTGGGATTGTTCTGTGCTGCCAGAACCACTTATTTATCTACAGCCAACAGCAAAAGAGATGAAACAGTTTTGGCTGTCTGCTGAACAACCCAAGCTCAATGAAATGTCCTAACCAGCATAATTTAAAGGCATGAACTTGCAAGCCTGAGGCACTGGAAACCAGATGAAAGTGAGCCCTGAAACCAATAGAGTTTAAGTCTCTAGACTTTTTGCAAATGTACAGAGTGACTCTGCATGACAGGAAACAACTTGAAGTTGCACCAGTTCCTGCTTCTAAGTGAGTTTATGCAAGACTTAGTCACTAACTTGTTCAGACTGAGACAATACTGGGCAAAAGACTGGCAGAAATCCTTCAAGCCAATTGGAAAATTTTGAAATCAAGTGGCAGGTGAGTTTGGACATTTTGAAGAGTCAGAGGCCGAACAAGGCTTGTTTGGAGCAATTTTAGATTCAAATGCTCCATGCATGACAGTTATATTTTCAGTGCCAAAGTCCTAATTGGTTTAAGCCCTATAAACAAAACAGAGTGGAAAAATATTAACACATTAGTGCTAGTGGATCAAAGAACTGAGAGATTTCCCAAGGCCACTTTGGGAAGAGACAAGAACTGAGCGCACATTTCTCAAGTCTTAGCCCAGTATTTCCATCATAAGGTTCTTTTTAAAAGACTTATTTCCCAACTAATCTTACCAATAATGCATAGTTCAACCCCGCCACTAAAAGTAAGAAAGTAAGTCAAATTATCATTAAAGATAACTATCCTGAACAGACTCTGTTTTCTCTTTCGTTGTGCTAAACTACCTAAACAAACTCAGTCTCTCCTTGTAGATCACATTTTCTAGATGTCTGATAAAATCTGTTTGTTTGCACTGGACTGTTTCCAATTAGTACACATCTTCTGAAGTGCACCAATTAAGATTAGTTTTGGGCACAGCACCAGGCACATTAATGAGAATGATTATTAAAAACTCTCTCAAAACATTTCAGTTTGTGCACTTAAGAAGTACACAAATAAGCAGAAGGAAAAATAAATAAAACCTTTTGGAAATTTAGATCTCCCAGAAGAGTTCTATCACCTACTCAAGGATGCTGGTAAACAAGGTCAGATTATTACTCAGACAGTATTTGAAGTCAAGAAAGAACAAGTAACTGACATATTCTGGCAAAGTCCCACAGCATCCAGAATGGGGACAATGATCTAATTCCACTGAAAGAAAAATAGTTAGACTGTCTGTCTCTACAGAATTAGAAATTCAGAAATATGTAGCCCAATACCAAAACCTGTCATAAACCTGAAAAATTAAAATTACTTAATCTAGTAGTAGTGATACCAGTTCCAGTGTCTAACTTTATAGAAGTATTGCTTGAAGACAATACTGTATTTATCTCAAGTAAACTGTCTGAATTTGAGGGAAAAAAAAAAGAAGCTGTTTTTCAGGAGGAATCTGCTACCATATACAAGGTTAATACTAGCTGCAATAGGGTGATTTTTACAAGATAAGGACTAGTGCAGACCGAGTCATATTTTGTCCAAATGTGTTTGGGTGCAGTTTGTCCTTGGCTAAGAAAAATGATACTTACACTCAGACCAGTGATTCTCTATCTCAAACACAGTAGTTTATGCATACTAACATAACTAACACCAAAATTTAAGAAAAATAATCTATCAGTTCTTTGTTACAAATAGGATCCACCAACTTAATACAAGTTTTGACAGTTTGAAATGGTCATGTATACGTATTTACATTCACAGTATGTGATACAGTTGCACTCCTGCCCTGAACAGTCAGGCATGGTCTTCTATTCTTAAAATAAGAAAATACTCAACAGTGAAGGGATTCTATCTCAGAAGGAAGGCAAGACGTCAATAAAGTTATCGCTAAGATGGAAAATATCTTGTTCTGTGGCAAATAAAATCTTTTGTCAAGGTGAAACCTAAGTTGTGAAGCAAAAACCAAAGCATTTTTTTGTCTTCTTGAAACAATAGCCAAGACTGTTTACCTCCTCCCTATACAAGATATTCAGATATTCAAGGCCTATGCAAAGACATGAGTTATCCCTATCAATAAGAACAAATACAGTTGGGGTTGGTTTTAGCCAGACTGATACAATAACATGTTCCCACTTTCTTTCAGGCTGCAAGCCACGTGAAATTAATTAATGACCTGCTTCCAAGCTGTAGGTGGAAAAGCAATGAAAAATTAAATTTATCATATTTTGTGCCCTTTCTGTCTCAAAGAGAGCACTGGGCAAAAGTAAACTTAGAAATGTATGTAACTCAAGGAAGGTATTATACTTGATGTATTTAAACTTAACTAATCTCTCTGGCTTTTGAAAGCCTTGCTGGCTTTTGAAAGCTAGATGCTCAAGAATTGTACTACCTTGTCAGAGAGAACTACATTAGTGAGAAAAAGAGACCTCTGGCAAAAGCACAGAAGGAAAAAAAAAATGGAATAAACCAATTTTGTATTAAAAGCATAATTAAAAAGAACTCAAGACACTATTGCTGCACATCTTGATAATTCTTTATAGAAGTCTTCATAAAATAGTCAACATTTCATGCCATCAAGTGGATTACATACATCAGAGAAACCACAACCAGTCAGTTTACTGGCCAGGTCTAAGTCAGTTCTTTTCCTCAGTATGCGAATGACTGAACTCAGCGGAAAAACTCCCCACATGGTGACTTTGCCTGATCCACTTTACACTATGTGTAGAGTTCTACAACCTCCTAACAGTGATTTTCAGAAGTTGATGGTTTGTTTTGTTTCATTTTGGTTTTAGTTATAAGAAAAAAACAACTACAACAACAATTTTGGAATTTTATATGGCAGATTTTGCATTATACCATGCGGAAAAACAATGTATTAAACAAGCAGACATTCCAGGCCAGCAGTACAGCAAAACAGCCCTTTCATAATGAAACTACTAGCAATGCTAAAGGACAGAAGATATTTTACTAGCTGACCATCAAGGGACAGAGTCAGCTCCACTATCTAATTATCAAAAAATTAAACTCCTTCACAAAGATCATTTGACTTGAGTCTTCTGATTGAAGCCTGTCCAGCTTTGTCAGTTATGTTTGTTGCAATAAAAGAAATATACACATTAGTTCCAACTCAGTTTTGTTATCAATTTTTTATTTGCAGGTATTTCAGTATATTAAAAACTACATTGAAACTTTAGAATCCGTTTATATATATTTATATATATGAAAAAAAATTACATTAGACCTGTATGTTAAAGCTTTGCTTCTTAAAAGAAAATGCCTTCTCATCCCCAATAGAATGTAATTCAAATTGACTGAAAATGCAATTACAACATCTTAGCTGTTGTCCAAGTCTTGTGTCTGCTGTTTGGCCACTGTCAGTGCAGCAGGCACAGCTGTTGAAAAATAAAAGCAATACCTTGGGAACAGCAAGGCTAAGTATGTGGATCACTCTTACGCATAACATTTAGGAAAAAAATCCAATTCAATTGCTACCCAGATGGTAACGTAATGGAACAAGAATAGATTTCCATATCTTTGCAGAAAGCCCAAACAGTTGTTTGCTATGAGTGAACTATTTCAGAATAACTCTGAATTACCTCGGTCTCAAAAGGCATATTATTTATGCAGAAATATATACATTTTCTTCTTCTTTTTTTAGCATTTCCCTTTAGAATAGTGACTGATCTTGAACCTTCTGGAGTGTATAAAATCACTCAGATTTAAGGTTACTTACCATGAAAAAAATTATGTATTCAAAATCATGAGAGTTCTTACTCTGTTGCTACATGAATATTTTATCCCTCCTGTTTCACTGAGTTCCACTTTTGTTAACTTTTCTTAACTAATTTTCTTTGTATTTTCTTTCATAAAATAAATTAGAAAATAAACTTGTATACCAAGAAAAATCAACAAAATTGGCCTGTGACTTTCCTCAATACAGCAAGACTAGCATGCTCCTTAACAAAGTTAATGTGCTACATCTTGGGAAAGAGGAGAGAAAATAAAATACTTATTTTTGAGAAAGGCAAGTTAACTCTCTCCTCCTAAATTTAGTTTTTAATTTAATTCATTAAAAAATCTTTATCATTAGGGAACTTGATAACTTACATTTTTATATTATTATCGATATTCAGAACAAGTTAAAATGTTTCAGCACTTTCAAATAAACTGTTATTTTACTTGAAGTATCAAGAAACTTCACTGATATTACTGGAAAACCATTTTTTAATACTGTGCTGACTTAGAGAGAGTAATCAACTGTGTGAGAAGAACTCCATCAGTCAATATACCTGTTTTTACCTAGTATTTTTTTTCTAACAGGCATGAAAATGAGTCATGTTTTTGGGGTTACAAAATTTTTGGTAAAACTGTTCTTAAATTTAACAAATTCCATGTAAATACTACTCTATCTAGTTAATAATTCCTTCGTGAATACCAAAGCTGTAATTTTTTTTTAATTCTAGAGAGGAAAAATAACACACCTGAAAAAGAACCACGCTGGTGTATATTTCACTGTTGTATGTTACATATTGTTTCTCCCTCAGGAATAGTTAGAATTGTTAGCAGGAATGATAATGACAATGATAATGATAATGGTTATAATAATAACAATGCATAATATATTAATTTTCTGATTTCTATTATTCAAAAAAATCCATCTTCCATCACCTTTCTCCTTTCAACCCCGCTTTCATTTTTCTTTCACCTACAATCCAGTGAAAGTAAGAAAGCTGATGGGTAGTACTATTTTCTGAAAATAGGAACCATCCCTGAGGCCGTATTCATAAAGGAGATGTTTTGTGCACAGTATCTCATGTCAGTTCTGTAATTCACTCAGTACTTGGTAGAAAGCCAAAGGAGATTCCTACAGTTCACACACAGAGATGTGCAAGATAGGACTCACCCTTTAAAAACACAGCTGATCTATTTGAGCATATCTCCCACGTATATCTTCCACATACCTTTGCATATAGGAATCTCTGCACTCGAAAATTCAGAACTAAGCCTCTTCTTCAAGGTCTTACACCAGACAGAGAAAGAACTCTGGGCTTTTACTCACACGGCAGAAGCTCATTTCCCTTTGCTCTAACTCAAACAGCTGAGACTACAGCAGGAAATACTGACTTAGACAATTGCATTGCTTGTGATATTGCCAATATTTTAGTGACCATGTCACAAAGTGGCCCACCAAAGCAACAGATGTCATCTAATTGAAGGCAGAAAAAAAGAGAAAGCACAAAAGCAGCTCTATTTCAATCATGTCTTTTGTCATTCCATCATGTTTGTGCTAAAAATTTTACATGTTAAATTGAATGTGCAGGATGTGGAAGAAAAAGTGCAATGCATTTTTAAATGCTTTTAAAGAGTAGCAGTACACTGATTTCTACAGTAAACATTGAAATGGTCTGTATTAATATTTAATTGGTTAAAACACTCCTGTATAAGTCATAAGAAAAATTAAGTTTGAAAAACAATTTAAAAATAGTATTACTCCCATCTATGCCTAAAAGATTTTAAATAGCAAATTACATTTACATAAGTATAAATTTTATATCTCATTTTAAAATACACAACATGCACAAATTGCTAGTGAAATTTTAATAACAATCTGGGGACAATGTGTCATAACTGTATGGAAACAGAGAATAAGAAAATCAAAAGTGGCAAAGTTAAACATTCTCTAGTTTATTCCTACTAACAGTTTAAATAGTTATGGAAGGAACCATTCACCAAAATTACCATGTACTACCAAGGAGGTGCATTGTCTTAAAACTGAAATGCATTTAACTACATTAAACATTGGGATTCTTCACGAAGAAACAAACAGTACTATACTGTAAATATCTGGCAAAAAAAGGACTTTCCCAAGTTAAAACACATGCATTGATTTATAAGTCTATTTTATTACTAATATACATACAATACTGCAGTCCAATTCTTATGTCAAGTTGAGGAAAAGAAGAGAGGATTTTCAGAGACAAAAGAAGTTCTAGGGCTTGAGGAAAAAAAGGCCTGCAGGTAAGAATCCAAGAGAGATCAGAGAGGCAGGTCAGGAGAAAGCTGAGATTCAAGATCTTTGTTTTTCCTTAGAATAAAAGAAAGTCATGGCAAGAGTTCTGCACAGAAATGCAATAAGCACACAATCTATATTAAAGAAAGAGAAAGCTCTCAGCTCTTAAATAAGCATGAATACTATATGAACCACTGTGATGTTAAGAGAAAGAATACATGGTTAAGTCTCAGAAAAAAATAATTTGAAGATTTTGATTTCTTAGCTTTTCTGATTAATGCTCAGAGAAAGATCAACAAAAGACAAGAACAATTTGCAGCTCAAACTGATGGCTCTGGTTCACTTAGGCCATGCTCTGACAAAGGACAAACACAAATTACGTTCTCTTGATCATTTTCACTTATGCAACCTAAATAGGGTAATAAAAGAAAAAGGACATGGGGTTTCTTACAACAACCAAAACCTTGATTCTCTAACTGTGGTCTGTAGACCACTACATTTCTCAACCTTTTCAACTGAAGGAACACTTAACCTCTGGAAGCAAAACAAACTCAAAGCCCATCTTGTGCTTACTGTGCCAAAGTAGTCACAATGGCTTTCTTTTAGAGACAAATAAAAGTAAAGGTAAAAAATTTAACCTAATTTTTATTCTCCTCTTCCATTCTGCTTATATGTATGGGAGAATATGGCTGTGCAGGAATGTCTGGTTTTGACTTGCTTTTTGAGCTCCCTTTTGATATTTTATTGACCATCAATTACCCACAGACTATGGTCTGCATAGCATTGCTTTAGGTAGTGCTGCAATTAAATCACATCACTCAGTGAGCACTGGAACTAATGAAGCTTGGTCTCTTAAAGATTTGTTTTTCATGGTTGATTGACTTTGGTGCCTAAGAATGCAAACTCCGACTGAAGCCTTCTCTCATGGTAGGCATTTATAAGGGCTGGCTGGTTTATTGTTTACTCTTTCCCTGCTCCCCATTCTCCAGTGGTTAATAGTGTGCAATTTAATGATGTAGCTTTTTCTTTGTCTGTAGCCCTTCCAGGGAACATTTAAAGATGCTTTCTACTATACTCTTCCACCTATTTTCTCAAGAAAAAAGAATTTATCAGATTTGCAAGACATGTTTGAAGTTGGCCTGTCTACTCAAAAGAGTTATGGAGATTTAAGGGTAATTGCACAGACCTGGTAATCATGCATCTTCCTTCCACAGGAAGTGAAGTTAAAATAACTTGCCATACTCTGATTTTCTTTTTCAAAACTCATTGCCCATCTATTAGTGAGAAAAAATACAAAATATTGCCACTGGAATTCGAACAGAACAAACCAAACTGTTTCCCTTCCCTTATTTAAATGCCCTTCCCATACCTCATGCCTTCTCAACAACCCTATTTTCTTCCATTCTTCAGCCCCAAAGTGAGCTGCTATGCTCCCACATTCTTCTGTGACTTACCACTTATACAATGGGGCTGGAGTCCCTTATTCTCCATTACCTGTCTCTATCCTCATCTGAGGCATCTAAGCCCACTCAGTTTTCTTAATATTTACACTTAACCTCAGCCCTGCTTCCAAGCCAGAAGGGCAGGCATGCTTCAAGAAAGTAACCCAGTACAAAACAAGAGACTTCAAACAGTGGCTCAACATTTATCTGCCACAATTTCAAGACAGAAGTGAATTTACATTAATAAATCTCATGCTATTGTCAGTGTGAAAACAGTTCTTGATGAAAAGATAACTATATTTTAGCTGTCTTTCAAATACATTACAATATGTTGACATAAAATCTGAGGTTTCTTATTTTAGAGAAGACCCTGCAGCACCAGACTTAAAGAAAATTACAATACAATCTCATTACAATATGAGATGAGATGTACTGGTTTGTAAGTTTTTTCCTCACAAAATAAGTCTAACACTCCATACTGTTAAGAGAAAGCACATAAACAACACTTTGACAAGTTGTTTTCATAGTTTTCTAGGATTTGGCACACAAAACTAGACTTACCAGAAGAAAAGTAATAAATTGGTTCCTGATTCACTAGTGTCTTGATGATGACTAACAGATCTGAAAAGCTGACAATGTCAAGGTGTTGAAATAACTGTATTCTTGAAAGAAAGAGTCATTTTGGAAGATGTTTATATGCAAAAAAAATATATATTTTTTAACTGTAGATGAAAATCAATGTATTTTAACCCCTCGATAATTCACTCATTCCTTATAAAGTTAGAACTTTTGAATTAACAATTTTTGGTCTTGGAAAAAGGTGTAGGAAGAAGATTCTCCTTATAATTCCAAATTTATAGACAAAGAAACTAATGTTGTTTAAAACAAGAAGCAAGAATTTTATTGATTTATACTAACTGGAGTCAAGTCTTTGAAATTTGTCATATTTTAATTTCTGCACAATACTTCTTTAAAAACCTACTCATTTTAATGCAATCAGACACCAAATTTTTGTGAGGAATCCAGTTAAATTAAGTGTGCCCAAGGTGATTACTCTTATGTATTATTTCCACTACCACATATGCAAAAAACCTTATATTAAAGACTAGAACATGATCATGCCAAATATTGCATACATAATAGTAGAATCCATATCTCCTTAAATGAGAAGCAACACTTACATACAGATGGAAGGAAATAAATAAATAGGAGTAAATAATTCGAAGGTGCAATACCCAAGTTCCTTAACCAATGTGAAACTAGAGACTTTTAATTATACATAGTAAAAAATGACCAAAGTAAGATTGTACTCTAAATGTAACATCAAAAAACCCACATAACAATCCATACTAGGACAAACCCTTATCCCTTACCACATTATCCATTGTAAGGACAATATATGTTTAAGGTATAACTTTACAGACACAAACATGTATATAAGTAAAACATATACATAACTATACTCATTATGCTTTCAGAACATAACAACCATGGAATCTGAGAGAGAAATATGAGAAGACTCTGACAGAATGCCAAAAGTGCAGACATTCAGTTGTTATAGGGAGCGTTTATTGTCCTGGAACAGGAGCCAATATTGTGCATTGAAAAGCCATTGATTAAAATGTCTGAACACTGTTGGGAAGCAGGACCAGAAACTAAAACTTCCCAGCTGTTCTAGCTTATGTTCCCTAGTTGCTGAGTTGTCCAGCATTACTCTGTTGCACTACTTCAGTGTGCCTTTGTAAAGCTGCATAGAGCTGGAACAGGAAGGATAATCCTGATCCCAAATCAGACAGCACTAATTGGTCACAGTCTGACTTGAAAAGAAAGATTGGTTTGAGTTTAAGGGGGCACAAAAGACAGGCATTTTTAGGTCCCATGTTCTGCAATCATGACACTGTAACGCCTGGTGATCACTGCTACCATGTTTCCCCCTATTTCTGTCCTCCCTATAACTTCTGTACTTTGCATTGATTTCAGATCTTTTCTGTAGGGGATATACCCTTAACCATGCTTCCCTGATTTACCCTTCCCTGGATCTTAGGTGACATATTACCCACCACCTGGACCCCAAACCAACCAGGCATAAGTCAAGCAGTAATTCTTTTGCTGCAATGAAGACATCAGGTGCCCGTCAGCAATGCCTATGGACACAGAGTACATCCACTGGCAGACTTGGGTGACCACAACTACGGGGTTTTGTGGCTTGTGCTCTTGAAGGTAAAATTTAAGTTTTATCTAAACAACAGTTCAGGTGCCTAAATGCTTTTTTGAATATGGTCCAAAGAAACTTTTCCAAAATTTTTCTTACTCTGCATAAGTTTTGTAATAATAAATCTCCATGTACAAAAAAAAAAACAACAAACAATTTGAACAATTTGGAAGATTATGGCTGAAAAAGTGATCAACTTAACCACTTGCATTTAAGACTTGCATTATAAAACTTTGCTCATTTCAAACAGAAACTACACATAGACTAGTTCTGCATGCCTTTGCTCAGGTGGTATCAGCTTGCATTGGAGTCTGCTAGTGGCAAAAAGACTTGGTTTCAGCCTCATCTTCTACTACTGCATTACTGTTAAGGAAGTTAAATTATTACACTTCACTTCCGCTTTTCCATAGAAATTTTTCTACTATTCTGCAGCATTCGGGGATTATAGTTTAACACGAGGCTTTTGTAAGATGTTAGAGGAATCAAAGAAAAACAGAAATGCAAAGAGATGGTATTGTACAGTAATTGTATGGGCTATTAAAGGCATTAATTTACAATTTTACTGGTTTACTTCCTATTGAGTTCTAGAAGAGTCCTAAAGAACTATCGTTTAAGCAAAACTACTGTCACTCACTTAGACCTTCCAAGTGTCCAAGTGAGCTAGCAGAGCTCGCTGCCACTCCTGTATGTGCAATTGCAACAGAGAAACATTCACTGAAAAGGTAAGATACAATTCCAGCCAGTGGACGCTCTAGTCTTTTAAAACCTAGATTTTGCAATAGTCAGTCCTAAAATCCATGCTTATCAAATGTTCAAGCATGCTAGAAAAGATCTAATAAAATCTAAGGGTAAACCTAGTATATTCTGGAGTCTAGCAAATATCTATTCTGAATCCAAGCACTCCAAAACTCTTATTGTGTAAAGAAAAAAGGAAAAAAGTCAGAAATACACAAAGGAGATGCCGTTAAAATCGTTCACTAGTATCATAAAGTACTATCTCAGGAATGTTGTGTATAGAAGGTACTCTTATATTTATTTTAAAAAAATCTTCATGCAGACCCTCTTCCAAAGTTCCAACTTTGGTTGATTTGTTTTGCTAAGTTTAGTGGCTTATCAGACCTTACCTGAGGTTAAATTTCTACAGGGATAACTAAGGGGTTAATAAACACTCTTTATTTCACCCTATGAAAAGCAAAGCTCTAAGGCAATAAGGACACCAGACCTGCATTAATCCTCCTAGCCTTCGGCACTGTATGATAGAATCTGGTCTTTTCTAGCCAAAACACAGAAGTAAAAAACCAAACAAAATAAAGGTGTTTATCTGCAAAATGAAGACAAATGTATTTGCACTTTCTTGGATATAAGTATGCAAGTATAACTCCTAAGCATAAATTAAATGTTTTCAACAAGTTTTCAGTTTATGGCTTTTAACCATTAGGTATTTAATACTACCAGGGGGCTGGAGCATGAGAGGGTTCTCCTATGAAGACAAGCTGAGAGAGTTGGCATTGTTCAGCCTGGAGAAGAGAAGGCTCTTGAGAGACCTTATAGCACCTTCCAGTACCTAAAGGGGCCTACAAGAAAACCAGAGAGGGACTTTTTAGCAGGGCATGTAGTGATAGGACAAGAAGGAAGGGCTTTAAGCTGAAGGAGGGTAGGTTTAGATTAGATATTAGGAAGAAATTCTTTACTGCGAGGGTGGTGAGACACTGGAAGAGGTCGCCCAGAGAAGTTGTGGATGCCCCACCCCTGGAATTGTTCAATGCCAGGTTGGATAGGGCTCTGAGTAAAACTTGGTCTAGTGGAAGGTGTCCCTGCTCATGGCAAGGGGGTTGGAACTGGATGAACTTGAAAGTCCCTTTCAATCAAAACTATTCTATGATTCTATGTTTCCATTACCTACTGCTCTAAAAGTAGTCCAAAAAATTAAAAAATCTTGAGGTTTTATCAGACATTAAAAGCCAAACTTGTGGCAGTAACAAACTTGTGACATTTTGCATTCATTAGTGTATCAAATGTCTTTTAAGAGGGAAGAATACTTGGAATGTCACTGTTCCCCAGGGTGAGACAAATGTATGACAAAATTTGTTTTGAAGCAGAGAGAAGGCAAGCCAGAGAAGCCAACAACTCGTGTACAGAGTATTGTTTTAAGTGACTACACACTTTTCATACTTCATCAGGCAAGAACGGAGCACTTAGAAATTTTACCCTATACTAAGAAATAATGCTCATACTTCCCATAAAGTATCGGTATCAGATTACTGATATTAGTAACAAGCAAAGCCTAACAAAATAGGAATTAATATCTTATGCAAAGACCAGAGATAGAATATTGCCATCCACACCTTTTTCCGCCCTTTGCAGCTGGGATTATAATGCTACATTCATATCAATTAGATTGCTTTACATCAGAAAAACAAACAGGCAGGAAAGAGAGCTTGGAGCTTAGCAGCAGACTCTGGAAGTGCTACCAAAATATTGTAAAAGTAGTTCCTTGGAGTAAGCAAATACCTAATTTTGGACAATCTCAGAACTAAAGCGGGACTCTAGTTTTCTTTAAATGTAAGCTTTAGTCGCCGTACAGAAAACACTATTCCCTCAATTCTGTAAATCAGATGGATTAATTAGGTCGCTAACTGCAAACAGCTAGTCTTACTGCCCACACTAGATTTTGTGAGTGTAGAGCTCACATATTCTGTTACATTTGTTGTGTGCAAAAACTCAAACCAGCACAGCTTTCAGTCACTTGTACTAGTATTACCAGTCAAGAGAAGATCAGTATTTTTTCTTCTAGAATACTCTAAGATACTTTTAAAGCCTGACTGTACATAATGTTTCTTTTCCAAACTTTGTTTTCCTATTGATATTCTAGGAAGAAGGAATAGGTTGGAAAGTAGTACTTTTAAAATCATTCCTTTATTTCCTGAAGGAATTTACATTCCCAAATCAGATTGCTGGCCCCCATGTTGTTTTTTAAGAATAATGAAATACCAGACGTTGCTGAAAGTTGCTTTAGGGTCTCATACTGTAAGCTTTTGTTCCTTTCAATTAACAGTAGCGCTGGCCTTTCTGGGACAACCACTCAAAGGCCTCGTTTATGCTCGAAAGTTCATGCTATCGCTGCCTCCACAGCATTATGTTGTACAGTATGAAGACAAAGCTTCATCAGTCTTCAATGCAAGGCACAACTTCAAACTCACGTTTGTGCATTTAAGTACTTTTAGGTTTGTAGGTCCGCAGGGAAGGCCTGTGCTTTCTGCCGGGGGAAAGCCGCCCCGTGTCCATGCCGGGGCTGTCGAAGGTGCCACCGGGGCGGGCGGCGTCTCGCTCTGCAGCGGGGCAGCCGGGCCACTCTGCGCCGCTGCCGAGGGCTGCGAGCTGCCTGTCCCCCGCCCACATCCGTCCGCCCGAGGACGGGAAAGGCTGTGTTACGCGGAGAGGGAGAAGAGGTCCGGCGGTGGAGAACGGGGACCAGTCGGAGGGATCGCGGGCTGGGGCTCCTGTCACAGTGGAGGCTCCCAGCGGGGCGCGGGAGCCCGCCCTGCCTGCGCGGCCGGAGAGAGAGGGCGGGAGGCGGGTGGAGGAGACATCCCCCGCCTTTATCGCTCGCACCGCAGCGGGGTGTGCTGGCTCTCAGCGCCGCGGAGGAGCCTTGTCCGGGGGCAGCGACTCGCAGGAGGCCTCCTTATCCTGCCCCAGCACGCTCTGTCCCGCGGTCGGCTGCCCGGGACTGCAGCCTGGCCCCGCCTCCCCCGAGGTCGATTCCGTGCTCTCGGCTCTTCTCCCCGCCGCGGCGCCTGACTTGGTTCAGCCCGGGGCAGGCGCTAGGAATAAGCCCTGTCCCCTTTGAAGAGCCTCGGTTCAGGCTCGCCTCTTCCCTCCCACCGCCGCTGCGCACTGCTCGGTCCCGACTGGGCCCTCCCGCCCGGGCGGCGGCGGCTCCAGCTCCAGCTCTACAAGTTCCTGCTGCCCGTGTCCGGGCCGCGCGCACGAGACTGGCTCGGCCGTCGGGGGCGCCCGGCGTGAGCAGCAGCGTGAGCAGCAGCGGCAGCAGCAGCAGCAGCGGGAGCGGTATCAGCAGGGGCGGCGGCGGGAGGAGGGCTGTTGTGCAGGAGCCGCCGATGCCGCTGTGAGATGGCATCATTCTGCGCGGCGGCGGCGGCGGCGGAGCGCGGCGCGGAGGGGTGAGGAGCCGCGGCGGCGGCGAGGAAGCGAAGAAGAAGAAAAAGGTGGCAGGAAGGAGAAGGAGGCGGCAGCNCAGCACGCTCTGTCCCGCGGTCGGCTGCCCGGGACTGCAGCCTGGCCCCGCCTCCCCCGAGGTCGATTCCGTGCTCTCGGCTCTTCTCCCCGCCGCGGCGCCTGACTTGGTTCAGCCCGGGGCAGGCGCTAGGAATAAGCCCTGTCCCCTTTGAAGAGCCTCGGTTCAGGCTCGCCTCTTCCCTCCCACCGCCGCTGCGCACTGCTCGGTCCCGACTGGGCCCTCCCGCCCGGGCGGCGGCGGCTCCAGCTCCAGCTCTACAAGTTCCTGCTGCCCGTGTCCGGGCCGCGCGCACGAGACTGGCTCGGCCGTCGGGGGCGCCCGGCGTGAGCAGCAGCGTGAGCAGCAGCGGCAGCAGCAGCGGGAGCGGTATCAGCAGGGGCGGCGGCGGGAGGAGGGCTGTTGTGCAGGAGCCGCCGATGCCGCTGTGAGATGGCATCATTCTGCGCGGCGGCGGCGGCGGCGGAGCGCGGCGCGGAGGGGTGAGGAGCCGCGGCGGCGGCGAGGAAGCGAAGAAGAAGAAGAAGAAAAAGGTGGCAGGAAGGAGAAGGAGGCGGCAGCAGCTGTGAGGCTGCGAGCCACGGTAAGGAAACAAAATAGGCTGTGCCGCAGCCGCCTCGGTTTGCGGTCCGGCCCGGCAGACACACGGCTGCCGTTCTCGCTCTTCGCCGCCGCTCGGCCGTGGGCAGCGAGGGGGGGGGGGTGCTGGACGGGTGCGAGCTGTCCCTGTCACGGAGGGGCGGGGAGGAGGGGAATGGGCGTGGGGGCTAAAATGGCGAAGGGATCTGTAGTGAGGTCTCGGTCTCTCCTTTCCGGCACTTCAACTCGTCGTACCCCTCGGGCTCTACTGGCGGGGGGCGGCGGCTGTTGCTTCTCCCCTCCCGATGCCCCGCATGGTGCCCGGAGAATTGCTGTGCTTCCCTGCCGTCTCCCGCTCTGGCTCGCGTCTGAACAGGGCTGAGGGCCTCTGGGGCCGCACCTGGCGAGGAGAGGGAGGGTCGGGGCTGTGGTGAGCCTGTGTCGGTATGGGGCGGGGGGACAGGGAGGGGGAGTGTCGCCGGTGTCCGGTGTCAGGCGAATAACCTTGTTTATTCCTGTCTACGGCCTTTGCGAGGGTGGCTGAGGGCTGAGTCGTGACCTGTGTCAACCCTGAGTGGATTGCGAGAGGCTTTAGTGGCCAGGAGTCAGTGAGGCAGTTCCACGGCCGGCCCTGGCTTGCTTATGTGCGGGCCGAAAGCAGAGGAGAAGGATATTGTTACGTTTAAGTTCACCTTTCGTGAAGCCGGGGAGGGAGGAGGTGAGGAGCCGTGTCCCCTCCCCGGTTCGCTGCTGTCGCCCCTCACGGTGCCTCAGCTGACGGGTGGGGGGCACGGCGGGGCGGCATCGGCCACCGCTCAGGTTGTAGGTGTCTGCTCGTCCCTCTGGGTTCCAGTGATGTGTGTTCGGCTGGGCAGACTGTGAATTCAAGACCTCAAGAGACCTGTTTGTGTCGTTTATCTTTGCTTACGTTGTTACAAAATGTTACAACTCGGTGTGTTTATTTACTTGATTTTATTTGTAGTTGTCTTATTTTTGGAACGGTACCAATTCTCCTTCCAGTTTAACTAGGATGATCTAGCTCTGCTTCCAGATCTATAAATGTTTAAACTGTACATCAAAGAGAGAAAAGGACTTAACACCATCTAATCATTTTAATGAGAGCTATTCGATGTTCGGGTGACACTGTAAAAAGAAGCATTCACATTTCTGTCACATTTTCACGGGGCAGCTGTGTCATATAAAAAGTCATCAGGATGTTGTGCATTGAAAAAGCTTCACATTATGGCAGTTTAATAATACTGGCTTACTAGGGGGTGCAGTCACCGACTGCAGGTAGCTGGGTTATATATGGTCATACATGTGAAAGACAGTATGGCCTTCATAGTAATAAGAGTCTACTCTTAAAATGGGTATTCTGGTTTAATCTCTTTGCAATATAGAAACAAAGGGACTGCTGTTGGCTGTGATAATGGTTTACTAACTTGGATTGGTTGTTTATTTTTTTTTGTAATTTTCTATGCTGCCTGATCTGAGTCCATGCTGGTCAAGGTATAAACAGAATTACTATTTCTGATCGATTTTAATACTAATAAAGATTAAAGAAATTTGCATAGAGAAAAAAATTTGAAGGTTTTTCATCCTTTTGAGAAAAATTTTGCAGATGCAAAAGCACAATATACCTGGACCCATGACAAAGATGCTTTCAAATGGAGCAACTAGAAATGCTTTTTG
Source organism: Ptilonorhynchus violaceus (assembly GCA_013397565.1). NCBI lineage: Eukaryota > Metazoa > Chordata > Aves > Passeriformes > Ptilonorhynchidae > Ptilonorhynchus > Ptilonorhynchus violaceus. The sequence continues at coordinate 353,876 of VZRJ01008657.1, read as the reverse complement.
TTGATATTGCTTGTGAAACTGGGGGTTTAGAATCTCTTTGTCACCTCCTTGATGTGTATTTTGGGCTATATTTTAAAGGTCTGATCCTGTAAGTGCTTCTAGCTTGAGCAACTTAGTACTATCAATAGACCTGTCTCAATGATACTGTAGAATAGTTCCCTTAAATACACAATTATTCTTGAAAACTTGAGAGCAGTTTTCCTTACCCATACCTCTCAGTATGGGACACTTAGTTACCAAAGGAATATAGATTATTTTTGTTGGAAAAATAGTTTACATTTGTTGCTAAACATCAGTGAAAAAAACACTGTAAGTCACACAGTATGTTTTTGTTAGAGGGTCTGCAATAAAGTTTAGATAATCAGCTACCTACCAGTGCATCTTAAATCTTGGGAATACTGGTGGAGTTCAGAGCCAATCCCTTTTCCTGAGTCTGTGGAACCCTTGGAAAAAGGAGAAATGTTTGCTAGTTCTATTGCTTTTCATTTTCCTACTTATCTTTCAATACGAAGTTGGAAGTGTTGATAAGTTGGAATTTCTGCCCACTTCCCTGTTGTTTCTCATGAAAGAATGTGTGTGGGGAAACAGATTTCTCCTGGGTTTGGGACAGAAGGAAGAATCAGGGGTAAGGATCTACAACAGGGAGTTGGTATTGCATGCAGTTTCTTCATGCTTCAGAATTCCTATGCCAGTAAAACACTAGACTTAAAAACAAAGGTGCCATAATAAAAAAATCATGGCTAAGCCACGTCTGTTAATTGGAAATGGCAACTCTTTACTCACTTAAACACTCATTATAAGCTGAAAAAACCCACTACAACCTATATCCCCCACGAAAAATCCCAAGTTCGTTTTAGAATTGAGTTGAGATAATGAAGTGTGACGTCTACGTGAGGTAATGGATGGAGTGCTAAACAAAAATAAGTGCTCGCTACAAGCTGTGCTTAAGTGATGCTTGTAAGTTACATTTAGCTGTGTTAAAAAGACTCATTTTTTCATAAAGACTGAAAAGAAGGAGTGAAGCTACTGATAAAAATGTTATGTCTTTTAAGCTAGTTTAGTGCTGCACTTGCCTGCTTCTGCACAGTGTAACATTCACCTGAATTAATATAAAAAAAGAAAAAGCCTTTCTGGCTCTGCATGAGTTGCATAGCTACTCAAAATCAGAAAAGCTGCTCCAGTGTGCCGTCTTGTATGAAAATGTGTAAACTGGGGCAGGATTTCCCAGTTTCTATGGTAGTGTCATATTAACAGAAATCCTGTAATTTTTGCTGTCCTTGTGAAACTTGTAAACCAGAACTGCTGAACTCTTCCTTTGAATTCTGAGTTATGTAATGCATAGTGACATTCTTCTATATACTTAGGTCTGTGTCCAAATGCAGACGGTTGGAGCTGTTTACATGCAGCTCCTTCTTTCAAAGTTTGTTGTCACTGCATCAGTAGGCCACTTTCTGTGTAGGTGTTTGTTCAGATTTATTGTAGTCTGCTGGCGTTCTCCTGTGGTGACGTAAGGTGGCCATAGGTAAGGACCTTTGGAAATATTGGAGGTTTCACCTCTGTTTTCTTGAAGAAAAATAATATGGCTGGAAAGAGAAACCTCCTTTTCTTACCAGCAGTAGTTGGGAGTGTCCAGAAGAGGCATTCCAAAAGCTTGTAGAAAATAACAAGTCTTAGAGTGGTGCACCCTCTTTCTCCGCCTTGCCCCCACCCTCCCACCCTGCAGAATACTGACATGGTGTAGTTTTTGCTAAAATTTGCAATGATACTTTTTATTAAAATTTGCTATGATACTTTTTAAGAGGGAGTACAAGGAAGTTTTTGGTTTTAATTTCTTTTTGTAAGTGAAAACCTCTAATTACTGCTGCTTGGGATATGTATTTGCTGTGTTTGAGGACCTGCTAGTTTAACCAGAAGTGTATTTAAGTTTAGCTCTGTTTTGCAAGTGTGGTGTAGCTTTACAGAGAAACACTGGAGATTCCAGGGAAGCGATCAGCTGTCAGAGTGGTTATAGTGTGTCAGAATTATTTACAGGGAGGAGTGCTACGTTTTTCTCTTTAAATTTCTTAGCATTGCAGGGAAAGTATGTCAGGGAAACCTTTAGATTTCTGTTACATACCGGTCTTAGTAACTGTTGCACATACATATGAAGCAAGTAATCATGGCAGGTTTACATGACTGTACTGCTGTAGTTCTATAGCAGCATATGTACAGCAAAGAAACAATGATTTTTTAATTCCCTCTCTCCTCAGTCAGTGTTGAGGATTGTGTAAATCATTAATCTAATGTACAGTTTGATAATTCAGTATTGTCAAAAAAAGCACTTTCAAAATCCTGTTAAAAGATAGTATGGCTTTGGATTTAACTTATAAATTCTACTGATTTTGAAGAGTCGACTGAAGTTTGCTGAGCTTGTGTTACTTTATAACGGCTTTTGACTAAAATAAAGTCATCAATAAAAATTGGAGTGAAGTGTGTGTTTAACAAAGCAAATTGCATTCTTGGGTTTTTATTAATCACCATTTTTCTTTTCATTGGAACATGTTAGAGATGTTTATGCTCTGCTTTAAGTGGCTGGAGTCTGAGCATACTTAAATATAACCAGTTCAAAACTTGAAGACTTATTAACACCAGTACAGTTGTTAACTTGGAGTGATGTAACTAGTACAGCCACTAGTCTTTCCTTTTGTAGTGAAATTCGGCCTCTGATATGTAATATAGGGAATCTTTCATTGGCTCAAATAATTTTGGAATTTTTTTTTTCAAATATAGTTATCTGTTACACAGTAGGACAGTCTCTTGATTTGTCTTATGTATAAATGACATTGAGAATGCAAATGCGTGTTAGTCACTGACCACCTCAAGTAGTTCAAACGGCACAGAGTTACTCCTGTCTACTTTTATTCCCTTAGGATTTTAGACTTATTTTGCAGAAAATTGTTTTGTAGATAGAAGAAAGCAATTTAAAAACTGATGAGAAGAGGAAGTCAGATTCTACAGATAAGCAGCAAAATAATTCTGGTTTATGCATTCAAGTATCTTCGCCTTGCAGCCTGAAGTGGGCAGAGGAGAGCTCTCATCTGTGCTTCTGTGAGCGTAGACAGCAGTAAACAGGATACTCTGCACACATTTCTAGTTTCTGGGGTTCTTAACCCAGATCTTTTGCTATAAGCTTCTAAATGGAGCAGGAGATTAGCAGATAATTCCTTTAGAAAAAGAAACAACTAGAAACTTTTATATCTTTTGCATATAAGTAGGTGAAAAGTATGAGAGAATTTTGGATTGTATGTGCATTTCAAGGTAGCCAACAATTTCTCAGTATAAATCAAATCAAATGAGTTGTAGTTATAGAATAGGGTAAAGTAAACAGGAAAGATAAAGTTGATAATCTGTAAAATTGCACAATATGCTTTGGCATCAGAACTGAAAAAATAACACATGTTGAATTTTGAAACAGTGCTTTGCTAGTTCTTAAGAAATTCAGAAAGATTTTTTTTTTGGTTGGTTATAAGGATGAACTAAAACTGTTGAACAGATCATGATACATTAGTCTTGAAAGCTGACCTTGTTTTTACTAACTTGTGTACCAAAATTAGCTCTCTTGTATTTCCTAGCATCTTTGACGACATAAAAGTATCTATCAATGTAACAATTAAAAAGCAAAATAAAATATAAGAGGAAAGCTCAGTAGAAGATTAAGAGTAATAAGATTGGCAAACTTCCCTTTTCCCCTCAGGTGAGAAGTGTGGAAGCTGCTTTTTCTTAAATTTCGGTTCCCTTTTTTCCTCCATTCTTTGCACAATTTATTTTCCACTTCCAGCTATCTTCGTACAGTGCTATCTTTTTAAAAAATGATCACGTGTCTTACTTAGTAGCTGGAAAGATTTTGGGCTTAAAAAAAGAAAAAAAAAAGGTGTATTTTGACTTTGAGATGCCAGTTACAAGGACAAGAAAAATTCAGTTAGTGTTGAAAACCGGATGGAAGACTGATATCTGTGTGTCATTCCAAAATAAAATAAATCCCTGGCTGAATGTCTTGTGAGAGATTGCTGACAAAATGTTGTCACAGGATGGTGAGTTAAACCGCATTGTTAGCGGAATAGCTGTGGGAAAGAAAACTATTTGGAATCTTAGTTCATAACATGACAAAATGTCTGCTGCTAATGAACTGGCAAAATCTGTAGGTAGTGAAATTATTTTTTGAGTAATGAAAGTTGAACCTTCAGAGGGAAAAAACAGTGGGTAGTGTAATATTTGGTGATAGGTACATTTTTTGTGTTAATAGAGGAGGCTTAATGTGTGTTGGAAAGAGTAGCTACAACTATTCCTCAAAATGAGGTGTAATGAAGTATTTGGTAACAAGAACCCAACGTAGTTAAGGATTGTTTTATGAAAATGTCCCATCAGGAATGGAATAAAAAACTAAATGTTGGAATGTATTCAGAATATAGCATATGCTAGCTTACATGCTATTTTTATATTACTTACATAAGCATCTTTGTTACTATTCCATGGCAAATGGTTCTGGGAATCACCTAGCTTTAGCTCTTTTACAAACGGACGGTTGGGTTTCTCTGTTGTTTGTATTCAGTCTTTGATCAGGAAAAAATAACTGATTGAGGAGAAAACTATCGGAGTAGTGTAGCTCCTGTGCAAATAAAATGAAAAATACTGTTGATTTTTAGCATTAAAAAAAGGGAAGAGAGACCTCTAGCAGAGGTCCACAGAACCTTAAATATCAGGAAATTTCAGCCTATGCTTTTAACCCTGTGTCATACAACTAAACAAGGAGATGTTAGAGCACACTTTGAAAAGTTGAGGAGGGTCAAGAAGTAATTCTTAACAATTTGTTTGAGATTGGGTGATGTATCATTCAAAATAAGGAATAGATTGTTATACAGACAAGGAGAAAATCCATTGCTAAGAAACAGGGATTTTAATAATAAAGATCATACAGATTATACTTAAGTGCATAAACTAAATGCATTTTAAAATACTTTCTAAGAGCACGTTAGTCTAGACTGCTCACTGTAGCCTTTCTTGGTTATAGTTTGTTTATGTTGTGGTTTGTTGTTTTTTTTTTTTTTTAATGTAACTGTCAAGGACAGCTTTTTTTCAGAGTTGGTTGCTGTTCTTGTCTCTTTTGTATAAATCTATTATTCTGGTTGCTTCAGTTCAAAGCTTTAAAGGCCATAAGAAATTAAAATTAGATTAAATAAATCTGTGTTAGCAGAGATATGCACTTTGGGCTTATTTTCCTGCATATTTGAACATTTTGTGTTTCAGTTCCTCCCTGATAACAGAGGAGAACTAAGAACGTTTTTCCAGATGTTTATTGACACTCCACAGCTGAAAAACTGGTGGTTTCAAAGGTTGATGGTATAGAAGATGTGGGAATATAATAAAGAATAAACCAGACAATGTCATTGTGCCACTGTTTATATCCACAGTGCATTCCTAGCTTGAATGAATACTTTATGTATTTTTTCAACTTTCCCATGTTCTGCCCTGTCTCAAAAGCTGTACAGTATAACTGGAGCAGGTACAAAAAAGGACAGTAAGGAGGACAGATTCATATGGAAGAAGTCTTAGGTAATGAGTAAGGGTTTTTAATACTCCTCAGGCTGAAGGCCTCTGTGTTGACCATATCATGCAAGTGTGTGTTTTGTGGGTAAAGGATGCTGGAGATGTTTTTTCTCTTGTTTGTCTCTCTAATATCTACCCTCACAAGTCCGTCGAAAATCAACCTGAATAAGGGAATAACTTTGAAAACTGACATCGTTCATTGGGAAGTTCGATGGTCTTTTCTGTACACTATTCGTAGTCACCTGGTTAAGAGGCAGTGTTGCTCTCAAGAATAAGCTGTTGTAAGTTTTATAACTTAGTCTTTAGCTTTTCACTAGAAGGGATACTGACCTTCATGAGAATATGGTTTTTTTCACTGTTGCTTTTGTAATGTTGTGTTAATATGTAATGTATTGTTGTGGTCCAGTATTGGCCCTTGAGAAGTCAAGCTTTGGGCTCTTCTGGTAAGACTTGTGTTTTATTAATTTTCATGTTCTCAACTTGTCATTTTTTTTGTAGTTAAATTTTGGAATCAGATTAACTCAGATTAAAATTGGATTGGAAAATAATTAGCAGAAGCAGGCAACTCTTTGTTTTAAGAAGTGAGAATTATTCATCAGCTTGTAGCCTTAGTAAGGATCAGGTTGAATTCCTTAGCACTGTAGAGACTGAAGGGCTGTTTTTGAAAGAATAAGTGACCATGCTTGACTGAATGCTCTCAGGTAGCAATAGGTAAGATTAGTGCACTCTGTGATTGGAAGTAGGACAGACATGTTTTGGTGTTTTAACACTGCTGAGATTGACAGCTGGAAAGAGCCTTGCATAGCACTTTTAAAAAATCAAATATTCAGAGAAAAGAGAGTGAGAACATGCAGTGAATTTTACTTATACCTCTTTGAGCTATTTTTTGAGATAAAGTTACTGGTGAGAGGTGGATCACATCAAGTGTCTTACTGATAAAAAATGTGCAAAACCCTTTCTGCCACTTTATCTCATAACACTGAGTAGGCTTCTGTTCCCCTCTTTGAATTGTTGTCTTTTATGACATACCAAAACAATGGGTAGGCTGGTGGCTATTTTGTGGGGCAGTATTAATGTACTTCCCATTATTGGTATTCCTTAGTCACCTTTTTTTCATATCCCATAAAAACAAGGTGGGGGGGATGTAACAGTAACAGCAACACTCTTGGTCAACATCTTTAATGTTGCTCCGTGTTTGCTAATTTTACTGTGTCTGCAGTAGAGATGTGTTTACACCAGTCAAAGCTATTGTAACTAATAAGGTGGTGCTGACAGGCACGAATTCCTGCCAGTGGATTTTGTAAGCTATCTGGGCACTCTTGGTATGTGCTCAGGCTGTCTGCCTGTTTTTGAAGCTTGTGCTTCTCCATTTTCCATGTTGTTAAAATAGGTTATCTATATAGTTTAATATGGAAGTGCCTGTATGTAACTAGGGTAAAATTTTCTGTTTGCAGTGTAGGTACACTAGAATCTGTCCATATTTTAACAATCTATCTCAATATATTACTTTACATTGCTCTTGATGCAAGTCCGATGAACAATAATTTATACCAAGCATTAGGATTATCCATAACAGAAGACAACCCAGAAAGGCTGGAGACTTGTGGGACTAGCACATTATATGTTCTGGCAGTTATGAGAACTATTCAGCTAAATATTAGAATTAAGGAGAAAATATTCTTGCCTGATTTCTTGACATGTGTGTTGGACTGTTGGCCTTTTAACTACCATTGTTCTGCTCAAGAAACCTGGAAGTTATTTACTCCATTTGTTTCACTGTGTGTGTGTGTTCTGATCTGTAATGCACAGAGGAGGCATTGTGATATTTTTCATTATTTGATATTGTGGTAGGACCTAGAAGCATTGCTGTGATTGGCATTTGCAAGCAAGGCGTACCCTAAATATTTTGCTCTGTGAGCAGTGGAACTAGGTTCCATATAGACTTTGCTTACCATTACGATTCTTTTCTTCATATGCTGTTCTAGACCTTTTTTACTTGTAGTAAAAAAGGCACTAAGCACCACTCCAGCTCAGACTGATTCAGAGCTGTCTGTGGTGTTTGCGTAGCCTTTGAGTCAGGCAGTGTAGAGAGCTTGAGCTCACACTGCAGTCCTTTGCTCAGCAAGTGCATGAAATTGTGTGTCTTTCCTCAGCTACGCTATTGAACTTCGTGAAACTTATGGGAACTTAGTGTATCAGAGGATATTACTTCTCAGTTTATTTTAACTGAATCTGGTGGTGAACAGATTCACTTAGAGGGGTGGAGATGAAAGGAAGAGGGGGAAGAGGCTGGTGGACAGTATGAGTCATGCATGTAATGTTTACTTGGGAAAACAAGGCTAAAAAGGTGCTTGGTAGTCCAAGTATAAGGCAAATGTGTGCAGTGGAATCATAGTCATTTGTTTGGGCCTCTTGCATAACACTCTGAAATACAGTTTTTTGTAAACTGTTGTAATGGTGCTATTGACCACCTTCTCAGTAAAGAAATGCTTTCTAATGTCGAGTCTGAGCTTCCCCTGCCTCAGCGTTGAACCTTCCTACATGTCCTATCACTGACTACCCTGGAGGGGAGATTAGCACTTCCCTCCCCAGTTTCCAATCAGCAAACTTGCTAATGGTGCGTTCAATTCCAGCATCCAGATCATTAATAAAAATATTGAACATCACTGGCTCTCGAATTGAGTATTGAGGAATTCCACTGGGACAGGTCACCAGTCAGATGCAGTCCGATTTGGTAGAACTCTGCCCTTCAGACAGTTCTTCACTGGGTGCACCATGAACCTGTTCATCCTACAAGCTGGACAACTTGTCTGAAAGGATGCTGTGAGGAACAGTATCAAAAGCCTTGCTAAAATCCAGAACAACTACATCCGCCACCTTCCCTTCATCCAGGAGGTCAGTGGCCTTATCTTAGAAGGATATAAAATTAAACAGGATCATTTCATGGTCACAGTAGCCAAGACAGCCACCTGCCATCACATCCCCCATGAGTCCTTCTCTATTCACAAATAGCAAGTTTAGGAGGGCATCTTTTCTAGTTGGCTCGGTGAGTACCTGTGACAAGAAGATGTCTCTTACAGACTTCAAGAATGTCCAAGACATGCTCATCACAGTGGTATGGTCCTCCCGGTTGATATTAATTGAAATCTCTCATAAAGGCAAGGGCTACAAATTCAGGGATTTCCCCTAAATTACCTATAGAATAAGTCATCAGTGATTATATCCTGGCTAGAGTATCAGTAGCAGACACCCACTGCAACATGTCCTTTTTTTCCATCCCCCGAATCCTCACTCAGGGGCTCTCAATCACATCATCACTAACTGTAAAGGTTGTGTAATAAAACTCTCCTCACATACAGTGCAATTCCTCCACCTTGCCTGCTCAGCCTATTCCTCCTGCACAGCCTGTAGCCCTCCATCGCAGTGCTCCAGCCATGGGACTCATTCCACCAAGTCTTACTAATACCAATGATATCATAGCCCTGGGAACTGACCAGTGGTCCAGTTCAGCAAGCATTCGGACTGTAGTCTTTAGATACATTGTTTAACTTTTGTGTTGCACTGTGTGGAGTCAGGAGTTGGATGAGGTGATCCTCGTGAGTCTCTTCCCTCTCAGGATGTCCCCTGATTTAACAAACGTTACAGTTTGCTTTCCAGTTGAGTTCTCTGTAGGTCTGCTCTAGGGTTGGCAACTTGGAACTTAGTAACAAAATATTTGTGGTGTATCAGGGATGTTGAAGTATCTCTGGAGAAGCTGTTTTAACTGCCAGGAAGAACTAATGCCTTGTCTTGTTGACAAGGCCTTATAAACCTTGGAGGAGGAGAGTGCTGAAGCTGAAATTCTACTAATGTCAAAGCAGATCCTAAAGAAGCCACTGCTCTATCTATACCCACCAGTATGTGCTATGAGCTTGGCAAAAAGATGAGAAATTAAATGCTTCTATATCCCTGACTGTTTTGGCTGGTTGAAATATTCACTCCCAAAAGTATGTTAATGAAAACAGAATGTATGAAGATATTCTCATAGCTTTCGTCTCCTTTTTTTTTGTTGGAGTACTGGTTAACAAATTTGGGTCCTTTTCCAGTCCTTTCACCCTCAAGTAATTCTTGTTTTTTAGGTAAAGGAGTGAGGGATATTGTCAGTTGAAGATGGTTTTGGTATTACTTTTGAGTTTTAATGGGAGAAGCAAAACATTCTGCTGGTAGAAAATGATGTAGGGGTCCTGGTAGACATGAAGTTGAATATGAGGTAGCAATATGCCATGGGGGCAAAGACAGTGACTGGTGTCCTGGGCTTCATTAGATAAAGAATCACCATCAGGTTGAGGGAGGTGATCCTTCCCCTTTATTCAGCACTGGTGATGAGGCCACAGCTGGAGTGCTGTGCCAAGTGCTGGGCTCCTCAGTACAAGAGAGACATGAATGTGCTGAAGAGAATTTAATGAAGGACCATCAAGATGATTAAGGCACTGGAGCACCTCTGCTTTGACTTAAAAAGAAGTTTCTAATATTCACTATAAGCATAGAATATGTCCTACAGTTAAAAATGTTTTGAAGAGTACATATTACTGTCCTTTCAAGTTTTCCAAATCTGTTTGTTGGTAATTTGTATAGGTAATATTTATGTGTCTGACGCAATAGTTATTTTTTTAATGTATATTTTTTAAACTCATCAGTCTCTAAGGAATTGGAGAAACTATTAGTAAGAAGTAAGTACTAAGGGGATCTGAAAGAATCTTATGATCTTCATAAGTAGCTAACAGTTAAACTCTTAAAGAGTTTCAAGTTGTTACTTTTTAATTGTAATGAACTGTCCGAGATGGTTTTTTTAAGGTAGAGATCTGCATTTCAGTCTGTCAGTATTTGTCTGACTCAAGCTTAGCAGTAGGTACCACAGAAAATAATTTCTTGCTCAGCAAATGGTGGTCTTTACTACAATCCTGTCCTAAAAGTACTGTCATCATGTGTTTCCATTGTGCGATGAGAAGTAAAATGAGTGCTCTTAAAATTATTATTTTAAATGATCAGTGAAAAACTGATTTCCACTTCTAATATTTTCTAACCTATTAAGCAATGACTTAAGCTACTATTTATAATAACTTTACAAATGATACTTTATAGGTGAGGAGACTGTTCAGTACTACTCACTGCATCTTACAAATTTACTGGTTAATTATTAAATTTATTCTATGCTTTATGATTCTGAATACATTTTGTGCCATCTTTTGCCTTCAGTTTGAGCATAGAATAATGTGATTATTAATATTGTTTATTGTGATTATTAATATTATTAATATTATTAATAATGTGATTGGCATTTGCAAGCAAGGCGTACCCTAAATATTTTGCTCTGTGAGCAGTGGAACTAGGTTCCATATAGACTTTGCTTACCATTACGATTCTTTTCTTCATATGCTGTTCTAGACCTTTTTTACTTGTAGTAAAAAAGGCACTAAGCACCACTCCAGCTCAGACTGATTCAGAGCTGTCTGTGGTGAATTTAAGACTGTTGCTTAAATTGTTTTTACAGGGATTCTGAAAGTTAATAATCTTTCCTTCATTGAGTGTACTGTCACAGAACTTAGGATTTATTATGTTGCAGGTTCTTCAATTTCATGCGTAATTTTAAGACATAGTTAGTAAACCTGATGGTAAGTGTGCATGTTACATGGTTCCATTCTTAAATATTTTTTATTTTGTGACATATGGCTTTCATGTGTTCTTCTGTGTTTGATAATTAAAATATTTCCCAGAAAAATTTTAAATTATATAGATATAAAATACAAAGAGAAAAATACACATAGGACTGAAATTTAAAGGTGGTAAAGGTGAAAACAATAAAAAATAAGGGATTTAAAAAACAGGAAGTGTTTAAATTCATGCAGATAAAAAAGTGTGTTTGGGAATTGACTGCTTGGGGTAAAAGCAGAATACGAGAAGACATGGAACTTGGTTTAGACTGTGAAAAAAAAAGTAACATTTCAGTGTCATGTAAACAGATCTATTAAGTTAAATTGAAAGAATCCAAGAGTTTCAATGTATGGCATCCAGATTAGAAAACAAAGGTTAGAGCTGTTTGTGTAACTTGGACTTTGCTTTTCTTGCATATATCTAGCAGGAGTCACACATGGGAGCACTACTTACTGGGGTTTGCCTCTGAATCATTTCTTTCAGTATATATATAAGAGAGACAAAAAAACGCCTGTGCTTAATGGTGCCTCGTTACTCTGTAGTTCTTGTTCTATTCATTTACTTAATTTCAATTAACTAAAAAATATCAAGGCTTTTATTTGACATAAAAAAAAAGTCTTCAATGTTTTTACAACTTTTAGTAATTTTAAGTGGGACTTATTGCCTGTTTAACTGTTACAATATGTTCATTTCCAACTATATATAACCCTTTTCAAAATCTTTGCCAGCTAGAAAGATGTGTAATGTGAAGTAATTAAAATAATAGTATAGCTAGACAATATTTTCCTCTTCTTAAAGTTTGTTTTTATGTGCAAACAGTTTGGTTCCTTAAGAGTGAGTGTAACAGAGTGCATATATGAAGGAATTCTTCAAAGTGGCTGAAGCATGTCAAGGTACCATTTTGCTACCTTTATGAGTATTTTAAATTCTGGCATTCTGTTGAAAGGAATCAAACCAGCAAATATTTTGATTAAATATATAAGATATCCATGAATATAGCTTCTTACTGGAAGCTTATGTTCACAGGAGTAGGGTTGTTTGTTGTTTTTCCCCCCTCATATAACCAGTTAATTGCTGGTTAATAAAAGCTACTAACTTGGCCTACATGATGTCTCTTGTCTATATCCCTAGTCCATCATACCTAACCCAAAATTTATATTGGGCTTCACTATATATTCCTGGTTACCCTGTATTTGTTCAGAAAAGAGAATGGAACCGCAGACATTTTGAATTGGCCTATAATAGTAGATCTTCAAAAGGAAGAGGACATCTAAAATGCAAGAGGACAGGTGAATTTTTTGTGAAGAACAATAAATTAATTTTGTCTTCAACATGAAGCAGAAAGTTCAGTGGTTCTCAGATGGCCATACTGGTATTTGTGGAAGACATCTCTTATTGACAAGCGTAGTCTTTCCATTGCTTCATAAAGTAGCAAGCAAGTTTGTGGCATTCAGGGGAGTAAAACTTTAAGTTCTCTATTTACCTATGTATAAACATTAGTGTAATTTTAGCTTTTGATGATCAAAGCTATCCATTTAGGGAGTGCTAAGTCGTAGATTTTTTTTTTTTTAAGTGTTGCAGTGAGCAAGGCGAGTTGTAGAAATGACTCTACTATCCTGCTTATTTTAGTAAAGTCCAGCACATTTTTGAGTCTAGAGATTCTCCAGATCTGTTTCAGATTTGGTTTCTATTTGTGCATATCCAGTTACTGAGATGAAAGTTTCCCAATAGCGAAGGGAAAAACCTTTCCATTTTTTTGATGATAATAGAGTTATTGGTTCTCTCTGGAAGGAATACAGTTTTGTTTTGTTTTGTTTTAAAGCCCCAGTTAATTAGACATATATTCAATTTGCTGTAACAAAGTCATCACCATTTTTGCTGTTGATAAATAGTGAAATAGACTTTCCAATCAGGATTGCATTGAATAAAAATTCTGGACTTTGAAAGTCTGAATGGAAAGAAATCTGTTAAGAAACTTGCTTGCATGTGACATAAGAAAAGCGTTTTTTTTCCTTTTTTTTTTCTTTGTTCTTATTTTTACATCAAGAAACTTGCTTCAAACCCGATACTCTTTGATTTTCCTCAGTGTCATAACTCCCTTCCTCGCACTCCAGCCTTGTTCCTTTGGTGGAAAAAGAGGGCCTGGAGGCAGGACTACAAGTGTGGATGATTTCCTATGCTCCCCAGCCTAGCGGAACAACTGTCTTTTCCTGAAAGATGCTCACACACAGTTGCTTTGTCAGCCTATACTGCATGCTCCACCGTGGGTAGTTTCCCAAGACTCTTTCCTTCCCACACCTCCCACTCGGAAGATCAGAAAAGCTACAGTACAGGGGTTCTGACCCTTGCAGCCTCCTGAAATCAATGTTCCTTTGTCCAAAACCTTTAAAAATTAAAAAAATTAATTAACCTTTTTACACTAATGAATTAAAGTACAAGACAAAACCAAAAATGGGTGTTATTGAGTGATGGAAAAAGCAGAAATAGAAAAATTAGAGATGGTATACTTGACCTTCTATAGGTAGTTGTGAGGGGTAGACTGCTTCTGGATAAATATTCCATTGATACTTTCCTGATTTGCAGATCTCATTCGAAGTTAAATTGAAAAGCCATGCTGTGTAAGTGCTTGTTTCTGCAATTTAGCATTCTCACTATGTTTTAACTGTTTTGTGTGATAGGATTTTCCATGTTTTGTGAAATATCACATGTAATTAGACCATACTGTCTTGGTACTTTTTTTGTTTTGTTTTTTGTTTGATTTTCTCCTAGCTTGACTCTTGTGATATCATATGAGTAAGGAAAGGGTTTTCTTTCTCAGTTGTTTCACTCTTTTACAGCTGAATGCCTTGGTTCTTCATGAAATATTTCCTCAACTACTGGTTCACAGCAGCAGGCAGTTTATAAATATGTGTTTGCTGCTCCAGTGATACTTTATAACTTTCAGCTTCACAAGAAATACCTCCACCAGGTGCGCTCATTACCAAATGACTAGTGTAATTTAAAATGTACCTGCTTAAATTCCTTGAATAAGTAATTATTCTACTAATGACTGAAAAATAAACCAATGGAATATTCACTGTTGTTACCTTTTATTTCTGATGTTTTAATAGCATTTTGAGATTTAGACAATATTCTTCTCTAAATTAAATTTTATAAATATTGTTATTGTTAACAAGACTGACTTCTTTGAAAATGTTGATTCACATGAATTAGGAAATGATCCTTTAATTTTTAAATAGACTACTATGTTGTCCATTCCATGGTTTTGCTTGGGTCTTATTTTGTCCTAATCGTTCTGTAGTTACCCAAAATAATATAAATAACTGAAGTAGTATTGAAATATCAGCTACAGGAGTTAATAACTAGATTGTTCTCTTCCAGTTCACGTAGCAGTTATGTATGATGAGGATTTAGACAGAAGTGTTGTGATAACTACAGCCTTTATGGGGCTCTCCAGAGTCTCCCTATAAATTTTTGTTGTCCAGGAATTTTGAGGTGGGGGATGGTATTTGTATGTATTGATGAAACAGTTCTGAAAGTAAAGCTTCACATCCTTTAGACCAATGAAGTTTAACCTAGAACTTGAATAAAGAGGTGTAGCAAGTTCATATTTGGGAATGTGTGGTGATTGTAGCCCTGTCAGAATTAATCCCCTGATTTTCAGGAAGATTATAACTACCAGAATGGTGACTCTTACATTGCTGTATGTAATCCTCTTTTTAAGATTATGTAGAGATAACCTCAAAGATTTTAACCCTTAATCAACATATTGAGGAGCCAAACTGGGCATTTATTTTGAGAAGCAAGAAAAAGGGATTTAGGGATGAGGGAAAGAAAAGTTTGTCCATGATGCAAGAAAACAATAAATAGTGCCCGTAGGACATAGTGTTCTCTTGTCCATTAGTGGTAAGGGCTTGTATTATTTGAAATATAACTCTTAAAATTGTTTAGTTAAAAAAATCCTCATCTTTCAGTGCTTCTTCACTACCTATTTTTCTTTCTCATGTAGACTTCCTTGCAAATTAGATTAAGAAAGTACAGGTATTTTGCTTTTGACATTACCCCTGATTGTGTAAACTTCTCAGTCCTAATGAATATTTTCACTTCACTTGGTGTAATTGCCATCCCATCTATTCCTTCACCAAGACCAGACAAGGTGTTTGGTTGAAATTTTGTTTATTTTTGGTCAAGCAGATAAAATTTCTTCTGGCTCATAAAGATGGAAGGTTGCTAGTCCTTGAAGCTTTCAGATTTTCAGTATTGGAAGAATTTCTAGTAGAACTTTTAGAAATCTTTCTCAGCTTATAAAAGGTTTTACTTGTGCAAGTCTGTCAATTCTTTTGTTCATGTGATTTCTTTATCATCCTTACTTAGTTTCATTCTGTATAAGTGTGGTCTCTCTGCAGCAGCCTTGCCCTCCAGAAACTTGAGATTTTTGGAAACATTTATGTCAACACTATTTACTTCCAGTCTTTATTAATTTTGGACTGCCCTTTCATGGCCTGTTCTCTCAGCAGAGCTTTTCATGTCCTGTCCTTTTCTTGAATATGACAGTCAGTAAGAGTACCTTACACAATGTCAACAATACAAATGTTTTTATCACTGCGAACAGTTCATGTGATAGAGTTCTTGTCCCATGTCCCACCTCACCCCTGCCCCCTGCCATGCCTGCATCAGTAATTTTCCTGTCAAAGGTTGAGGGGCTAAGTTTTGTATTATGCTTTTCTTTTTCGGTTGTGCAGCAGCATTTGTCATCTATTCAGACCAGCCTTTGGGGAGTAATAGGTGTTTGAAGCTCTAGATAAAATCTTGTACAATCTAACTTGGGTAACTTTTCTTCCTGAAGGCTTTGTTTACCTGGAATAAAACGTTTGACTGGAAGTGTGACTGTCCTGGTTTGAAGGACAGGTGTCTGTTAAGGAAGGTGGGAAAACCTCCCTTGAGTACAGGATGACCTCCCTCCCTCCTCCGAATTACTGTACCTTTGAAATTACAGGGCTCTCAGGCAAAGATGTGGTAAAAAGAATAACAGTTCTTTACTAGAGTTATATAACTATATATATATGTATATACACATAAAACAAGACAGTTAAACGGCAACTATAAGAGAACAGACAAAACCCCTTATCAGTTCCTTGTCTGATGTTGAGATTCTCCGTTGGAGCAGAGAGGGTGCAGTGGCTCCCCCGCGGCTGCAGGGGGCGCTGTGGCGCGAGCGCGATGACCCTCACGTGGCAAATGGCGGCTCCGGCGAAGGGGACGGGGGGTCACCCCCAGTGCGGACCCGCGGGGCAGCAGCCCGACCCCACCAACCTCGGCAGCGGGCAGCGCAGGCAGGCAGGGTTGACTGGGGAGCGATGGACCTCGGTATCACCCACCGGTAGACCAGCAGAAGGCAGGCACAGCAGAGACGAGCAGCTCTGGGCGGCGATTGGTTACAGCGTAACTCTGTACCCTGTGCTGCTGCGGGACCCTCGGAGATGTCACAGTGTATCCGTGCTCGGGAGCCAGCTGGTGGAGACGTCGCAGTGTAGCAGTGTTCCCGGAGTGAAATCGGCACTTGCTGCAGACACCAGCGTCCTCCCCGACCGCCGAGCCAAGAGTGCCAAGCCAGTCTGGTCTCCACCCACCTCTCGCCCAAGTCTCGGGCAGTTTCCTCGCGATGCTCCAGCCTCTTTGTTTTCCTTTAATTGGGGGAATTGTCCTGGCTTCTGGGCTGGGCAAGTGATCCCTTTTGTCCTCAAGTATCGTCGTTCTCTGTCGTTACCGTGGAATGCAGCTCTATAGATAACTCCCTTTTGTTCTTAAGTATCGCCCATCAAATTTTCCCGGCCAGCCCCTCCGCATCTACACAACCTGCCTAGTACCTGAGGGAAAGGAAACAAATTTCATTTTCCCTAACCCATAACATTATCCACCCCGAAAATTGTTTCCCTTTCCTCCCACACTAACATCCCACATCAGACTTAAACTTTTAAACGATATACATACATGCATTATCCCAACTATATATACCCTAACCCTAACCCATAATAGTGACCCAAGTGTGCATCAGGCAGTGAAGACTCTCTTGTTTGGTTTAGTTTTTTAAAATATTAACGTAAGAGTAGCTTTTTGGATCTTGAATGAAAATGACAAACATCATCATGTGAGCAGGCTGTCTCCCAGAAGAACCAACTTGCATCTGATCTGGTTAGACAATAACCTGTTAATTTGAAAATGTCAGTAGCTGAGTTTGGATGGTTAGTGATGAAATAATTGATGACTGAAGCCTTAAATAATTTTTTTTTGACATATCTTTGAAAAAGAAGTTTGTAGCAAAAACTGTTGATGAGTTTTCTTATTTTGACTCAGAGAGAATTTGATGTTTTCTTTCCCCTTAATTCCTAACCAGTTCTTGATTTCTAATCAGTTAAGCAAGGATGAGTGGGCTGCAGTGTTAGAATCTTTGGAAGATGATGAAAACAGAGTCAGTCAGTACAACTAATTTGCTCTGTTCAGTAAAGCTCTTTTGAATATAAACTATGACATGAAACTTTCTTCATGTATTGTTGATAAAAACCTATGTTTATTTTAAAAAGTTTAAATGCTTTTTTTGAACTTCCATATATTGTACTTTGTTTTTTTAAATAGTATTTGATGTGCATGTCAGTATTTTGTTTACAACATACTGAAAATGTGGAACTGTAATCATGGCTGTGTAAATGCTCCTTAGTGTACCATATTGGCAATAATATAATACAGATGTTCATTTAACAGGGGCAGAACAGAACATCAGGGAATTGTTGTTGTGGGTTGCAGTCATATAGTTACATATAGCCCCTCAGCCAATCCCCAAGCCTGGCTTTGTTTAATCTCTATCAGCTGTTGAGATCCTCCCTCACATTGCAATAATTTCTGCCAGGCATCATAGTCATTTTTTTCTTCAAGGGGAAAGGTGCAAAGCTAACTGTGTTGAATTCTCACTTCCCTGTTATCAGAAGATTGGCAAACGTGTTTGCCAGATGCAGTTAGCAGCTTAGTAGCCAGCAGAGCCAGAAACTCAGGTTAGGGTAGGTGGTATTCCTTGCAGATAAATCAGCACCTGAAACCTGAGGAGGTTATGCAATGAACTGTCTACCTGAGGACTCTTGACACTAATTATTTATTTATTTCTGTATTTATTTTGCTTTGTGCATCCTTGATCCCAACCAACCAAATAAAAACCAAAAACCCCCTAGCATTTTAGATCTGTGCAGGTTGAACAGTTGGAGGAGAGAAACCCATATAAACAATCATAATTTGTCAATTACAAAAGTATGCCTAAACTAATTTTTTAGTGTATGTTTAGAACTAGATTGCAGATTTTGCTTTTTTGCGAAGAATTTATTTTTCTCAGAATTGTTTGCTTGGGTTGTTTTTGTTATGTTTTCCGTATCAGTGGCCTCCAAAGTCAGGTGTGCAAGACATCCAGTGAAATGTGGAAAGAAAATCTAGGACTTACATCTTATTTGAAAAATAAGAAAGAAATTAAGCTTTATTTAGTATACATGTTGACACTGGCACCCTCAGAAGGTCTGTGTGTCAGATGGTCCTCTGTCACATTTGGTTTGTGAGGTGTCCTGAAGACAGATACACAACTCCACAGTATGATGGGGTCACAGTAGCAACTTCATTTTTTCATTCAGTTCCAGTGTATTGTAATGGGTGCAGTTTACTTGTGCCCAGTTAGGTGGATTTATGGATTATAATATTTAGTTTTTACTAAACAAACCCTTACAAAATGGGCAAATGTCTTAAAAAAATTCCTGCAAAGAGACCACAGATTAAAGATAATGCTGATAATGTGAATAATAAGAACATGGCTGATGCTTCTCCTGCTCTTAGTATGTGCTCTTGGTCAGATGTATTATGAGATAAAAACATTGGCAATTAGATCTGACAAGAAGTCGACCCAAACAATTTTGTTTATCAAGAAGGGTATTTCAAATACGGATGTACATCCGCTACTGGAAATGTTGAATGTCGTATCTTGAGGTATCATCTAATGATAGTGTGAAGCCATCACAATTAGCAAGGCATTTAAAAACCCAGAACATGAAGACAAACATCTACAACTTTTTTCAGCAGTGTTAAAGTCATGCTATACTCAATCCAGGACTTTACAAGGTTTCACTAAACTTCGATAGATCACTAGAAGCTGCTTTTGAGATTTTTCAATAGCAGAAGACATAGAAGCCACATACTGTTGGGGGAACTCTTGATCTTCCTGCTGCAGTAAATAGGTCTGAAATAAGACATGGAAAACAATGTGGTGACAAACTAAGACACATTCCTTTGTCAGCAGATACTGTTGGAAGATGTCTGGAAAACATTGCCAGAGTTCTGAAGAAACAAACAGTAGAAAAAATTACACAGTGGGAGAGGCTTGCTGTACAGAGAGTTGGATGAAATTATAGATGTTTGTGATGTGGCTTGACTTACGGTAATTGCTAGATTCTCTGTCCATAATGAAATTCACAAAGAACTAAGTCACTAGGGAAAGATGTACCAGACGAGATACATTCTTAACAGTGAATTCTAAACTGCATCTTCTTTAATAACAGGATTGTTTTTTAAATGGAAAAACTACTAATATAAGCACTGATGGAGTCTCTGATTTGACCAAAGTAAAAAGGTTCTAAGGTAGGGTTACAAGGTGAGCATCACATGCAGAATTCATTCACTGCATCGTGCATAGGGCAAGCAACAAGGAAGTTGGAGCTATAAGTGCACAAAGTGCTGCAGGATGTCATTATTGTGCTTCATTTTATGAAATCAAAACCTTTAAGTAGTAGAGTATTTAAAATAGTCTGTAATGACACTGGGTGTGACCAGGAAGATCTTTTGTATTATGCAGAGGTTTGCTGGTTATGATGGCAAAGTGCTTAGAAGAGTTGTAAACTTGAAGATCAATTACGTGTTTTATCTCACAAAAAGACAAGTGTTACGAATTTCCTGACCTGTTTGGTGATAACAGCAGTATGCTGACTAACAGTTATTTTCAAAAAAGTAAAGAAACATGAGACACCTTCCCTTGAAGGTGAAGGTGGTGTTTTAACAAGGAAGAAAGTGACTGCTTTTTGAAATAGACTGATGCTGTGGCAAGAGCTTTTGAAAATGGATATTTGGAAATGTTTCCATCATTGTGTGATTTTTGTTGCCAGAAAAGATGTGTGTCATTTATAAAACCTTCCATATTTGTACATTTAAACTTGGAAGCAGAATTTGCTCATCTGCTTAAAAGACCTCCCAATTAAGAGTTTCAGAATCTGAAAATTTGTTAAAAATATAAAAATCCAACACCTTCCATTGGTTTGCAATAACAAATGACTGATATCAAGGAAGATGGAAATTTACTGCCAAATTTCAAGAAAAACCTTTGTATAATTAGTAGATGGGGATACAAAATGAGTGTCATGCTTTAGAAAGTGTAGCCAGTGATGCACTTTGATTTGGTTGTACATATCTTTGTAAATTGTGTTTTCCAGCTATGACAGCCAATAAACTGAATTTAAAAGTAAGCCTTCAAATCACTGTATTGTGAAGTGTTAAGTCAACATTTTAAAAAGTGCTGAAGCATATTCAATCACATAGCTCTCACAAAAAAATAAATTTTTTTTTAGTAAGAGCAAAAGGTATTTTTACCATTAAAAATCTTCTAAAATACTGTTTATTTCATCTTCATCTCATCCTTTTTAATTTCTGGTTTTATATGTTGTATCATATACAGAATGTATTAGTACAGTGGTACATATATATAATTTATTAATAAATACACACATTTTGGGAGTATGTACTCAAAATTTTACTTATAGAGATGCATGATCAAAAAGTTTTGGTGACAGCTGTTCCCATATTGTTATTGAAACCAGTTGTGTTCACAGAAGCAAATTATGGGGAAGTTCATCCAGATCATTGAAAGTCTATTTTACGTGTATATATTCTTTTCTCATGAAAAGTAGTTGTCTGATAGAATATTTACTTTGAGATATGTTTCAGGTGTAGTAATTCAGGAGGACAGAAGTGATGCTGTCTGCACGCAGCATCACTTAGACTGATGTGTAGGTGCTGGGATGCCCAGCTGGGATCTGACACACACTGTGTTAGTTGCTGAGTGATAAGGTGGGGTAGCCCTTGTAAAGTGCTACCTTGCTGTCTCAGTAGATGAGGGAAGTGATTTGTGGGTGGACAACAGTGGGGCAGAAAGCTGATGGCAAATCTAGGGATAGAATGCAAGTGTTTGTCATCTGAATCGCTCTCGTTACTGCTTGAGTACATTGTTCTGGTGACAGCATGCTTTTCAAGCATGTAAATATTTCAGATGTTTAGTTCATTTGAAGTTGTTGGTGCTCAGCTCATCTGAAATCAGACCATAAGCATATCTTCTAGAGAGAGGAATATTGATATATCACAGCTGAATTTCTATTCTTGCCTTACACAGTTGTTCTAAACTATGTAAATATATATGTTACTGAAGTGTCTTGGCATCCTTAGAGGTGTAACGTGGGACAAATTTCCAAAGTGATTGCTTTTTTTAACTGCTGTTATGAAATAATGTGTTCTGCCATACCTCAAAAACATTTGGTAACTTCTTGATTAGTTGAACATTTTATTTAATGGCTGTAGCTAACATGCAGAGATAAGTACTTTTTAATAAACGACCTGTTTGCTTTTTTCAGGCTAAAGCCTAAACCTCTGACATGGCCACAGCCTCACCAAGATCTGATACAAGTAACAACCGTAATGGAAGATTACAGATGCAAGTAACAGGCAAGTAGTGAATCGTATCATAGTGATTTTTACCGGAAAATATACGTATTCTGCTAAAGCAGTCCTGGAAATGTAAAAATGAACTAGTATAGTATAGTTAATATTTCAATTAATAATATGAATATTACAGTTAATAATGTGACTATAATACATGGAGATGATTTCAAGCTAGTTAGAGATTATACAGTGAGTTGGATGACAGGACTTACTATCTCTTCAAAATAAAAAAAAGATTTTGTACAACAGTAGGAACAATTGTAAGGAATTTTGCTTGGGAACAAGTGATTGATGACAAGTATTCTGAAGAGGGAACACATATTACTGAAATTCTACAAAAAAGATGGGTGGTTGTAGCAAACCCCAAGCTGAAAATGGATACAATGTTATAATGAAAGTGGAGAACTGGAGGAGATCACAAAATTTGCTAGCCCTTCAAAAGATTAAGGTCTTTCATCACATATCAGGTAAGTATTTGTTGAATACAATATCCTTAGGGCTGCAGGTTGGATTATACAGACATATGGAATAATTTAGGTTGGAAGGGACCTTTGGTGATTTCCTAGTTGACTCTTCTGATGAAGGCCGGGCTACCTTTGAAGTTGGATCGGGTTGCTCATGATATTGTCCTGTTGCATTTTCAGTATGTTGGAGGCTGTAGATTACCAGCTTTCCTGGTGATAAGCCACATCACTGTGAATGTTCTTCCTTCTATCCGATTGGAATTTACTGTGTTGTCTCTTGTGACTGTTTACTTTTTTCCTTCTATAGTTCTCGTAGTTCAAGGCAGAATTCAGCCATCCCAGTACTTGCTGGAAGGGAAACACAATAGGGTACAAGCAGTCCTGGAAATTTCTGATTGTGCTGGGGACACTTCTGCAATAGATGTTGAACAGGCCAAGTAGATTATGCGTTTTGCTCCTTATGGACAAGAACTGGTCAAAGATGTGACAATTGGTGTCAGCCTTAGCTGCTCTTTCTGTGTGATGGCAGAGCAGAACTTAGACTTCCTTGTAGTCCGAAGATAAGCAAAGTGCATCTAGGTAAAAAAATTTGATAGCTAATTGTGACAGTGTTACAGCGATTAAAAGTGAAAATGTTACCAGCATATAGTTAAGATACTGTGCATAAATACATCTACCACAAATATAAATGTGTGTATGTATATAAGTAGTGTTTTACCATTGGATAATTAACTTGAACTTTACAGAGATTTTGAGAAATCTGGGAACCCTGAAGTAAAAATGGATGCATGGCCAAGAATATATTAAGGCTATCATGAACAAAATTTGGAAAAAACATGAGTAAGATACCATGTCTTAATAAAGGCTGCATCTAAAGAAAGATGCATCTTGCTGGATGATCCAAGGATGGCCAGGTTATCTGAGAAAAAATACACTGTTGAAGAGTTCCCCCAATGGATATTTTATGAAATTAGATAACAAAGGAACCTTAAAACTGATTAACCTTATGTAAGGATCACATAATAATGTGGTGAATCATCAAAACTGGCAATAACTAACAGCAGAGATGGAGCCTCCAGTCGATTGAACGTATGCATATGACTGTAACAAACTGACTTACACAAATGACCCTTTAACTTCAGATCTGTGTATACAGAGATGATAATTTTGTATACTCTGCTGACCTGATGCTTATGTAAATACTCTTGTATTTTTCTGGCATTGGGACTTCTTTTGACTTCAAGAGATCTGGGTCAGGGATCAAATGGGAAGAAGCCTTTATGACATTTAGGACTAGTTTTCTGAAGGTTTAGTTCTCTATTGCAAGATCGCAGGAATACCAGTGGCAGTATGGGGAAAGGAGTGGGAGACAGAGGAGTGTGGGACTGCAGTATTGCTGACCTACACTGCATTTTTATGCACAGTTTTGTTTATGCTGCGGTAGAATCTAGACTTATTATTTCAAGGACTATACTTGAGAAGCACTTTTATAAAGGCAGCAAGTATCATAGGCTCATTTTGCAGACAAAGAAATTCATATGGAGTGGTGACTTGTTTGACTTTGGACAGATGCAGCATGTTGTAGGCATGCTTTGCCATCAGTATTTGTTCAAATATTCTTGGTGAGATCTTGTATTGTTAGTTCTTTTGGAAGTTCTGCTAGTATTATTACTTATTCATAGCTTTTTTAAAAGATGTCCTAACCAAAAAATGATAATGGTCTCCTTCCATGTTTGGGGACTCAAAATTATTAATTTAAAACATAATCAGATACAAGAGGGGAAATTAAAAGGAAGCTTGAACATCATTACTAAATACCTGTGTTTTAATAAATGTTGTATTTGCCTTTAGAAAGCAAATTATGGAGGAAAAATGTGGAAGAAGTAGAGATTGTCAAAGCTTAAAATATATCATTATTTCAGATGAAAAGATATGACCCATGTGTGGAATTATGTTTTTAGTTTTCTACATTCAAGCTTTCATCATTATCAGGGCTGTTGTTCCCTTTTATGACCCATGATGCATTACTTAGCGTGGACTTTCCAAATGTGAGGGAGTTAAGTGTGCACCTTTTATTTGAAACTAGGTAAAAGTCCATGGCTAATGCCCTTAGAGTCTTGGATGGTTTCATCCCACTAACTTTTCTGTAACTAATGTGTATGTCTCAGAAAACTGTAACGCAGAAACACGTCTCCCTTTCAGACAGTTTAGAAAACTTCCATATATTGTTGAATTAGTAAGTACCATAAAGGAAAGGAACAGGAAAGAATTATTTCCAAGTGGCTGAAAATACTTAGCCTTGCTTTAGTTTGCAAGTGGAGGAAGCAAGAATCCCACTGAAGCATGGGAGGAATTAGAGGGAAGGCATAAGCAGCAGGTAAGTACAGCTGAGAGTCCATTCTTGTGGTGTTTTGAAGACGACGTCTGCCTGAAATAGAATTTAAAATCTTGGTAGTTAGGCTGCTGTTGGTTTTTATAGTGACTTCCTCAGCTGGGCATGGGAGAGGGAGAACAGATTTATGTTCAGGAGCACAGAGGAATTCACCAGTGATTTTGAGGTGAAAAATAGCTTCTTTGGTTAAGTGGTGTTCTTAATTGTTGAATATTGACCTGAAACCTTTGAGTTCATCTGCAAAGTTGTTTAAACAGGGGAAATCTGCGGGCTGATTTCTTCCTTCTAACAAACTGATGTGTAAAACCACAGGTCAAACACACAGTAATACAGGCAAGGAAATGAAGCTCTGTTTACAGGCTTTGCTATACAGGGACATTTTGAAATAGGCATGAAATGCATCGACTTTGTAACAATATATAACTAAAAAATAAAGTCCATCTGATAATCTTTTAGATGTATCATACTTAGGCATTTTTCAGTTAAGGGAAGAGTAGGAAGAACAATGTTATTTTCAGTGTTTATTCCTAAAATAATTGCGCTGTCTCTCCAACCAGTCCTGCCAGTAAGTGAGGAAAAGAATATGTGACACTTGGTTTCTGACAAAGTAGTTTTTGAAAATAACTACCATTTTTGCATAGATTTCTTTCTATTCAGCAGAAGTAGAGAAGATGAGGAATGACATTGCCATACAGTGTATTTCATACAATGTGTAGGCAGTACACTTTCTGTTTTTCAGCAACAGTGTGCTGTCATAGATAAAGAAATGTATTTTATTAGTTTCTAGTGCCAAACTGAAACGGAAAAAGAATTGGTTTGGAACAACTTTCTACACGGAATTAACTGCAGATGGAGAAATTAAGAAAACAGCAAAATCAAGTAGTTCTTCAAATCCCAAATGGGATGAGCAGCTGACAGTGTAAGTAGATTTTTTGGTTGTTTGATACTATTTATTAGACAGACATTGCAGGCAAATATTTAGTAAGCTTGGGTACCTACATAGTTTGCTCTGGCTGTTGATGTCTAAATGCAAACATAAGTTGGTATTTATCTCAAATGATTTTTTTCTCAATCCTTACAATGTTATGAGAACATTTTTTGTGTGTGTTACTTGCATGCAGTGGCTGTACATGGTATAGTCTTGATATTTGTTAGCACTGTGTTAGCACACCTTGCTAGAAAGAGTTACTCGTAACCATGTCATTCTCAACTTCAAAAGGAAAAAAAATCTCAGCTGAATAAGTAATAGTTATGAGGAAGGTCACTTCATCCTTTGAATTTCCCAGTGAAGGGATATGCAAACAAAAACTGCAAAGTGACCTTGCAATTTGTCCTAATATATGACCTTTTTAATTTTCTTGTGGTTTAGTTTGGTTTAACTGTGCTAGTGGTATAGATATACCTGAATATAACTCCATGAAGACCTGGCACTTGGCTAGAATGCTTTATTCACAAGCCAGATTGTGCTAGTTCGGACTTGGGTCTGGAAACAGCATAGCTCCTATCAAGTGGCATTGGGCCTGGGCCAGTACATTTCACAGCAGCACATGTCTGTGTGCAAGAGCATGTCTGTATGTTTGTAGTAGGAACCATTCCTTTAACTAACAGTGCTGGTGAGTAGGGAGTGGTACAATGTACCCAGCTTTGGGGAACTCTTTGCTTGGGAACACTTACTTACTCGAGACCTGGGCTGAAGCGAGTAGGATATTTCTGTGCCACATTTCTCGGTATTTCAGGTTTAGTGAACTTATTAGCCTTTTGCAGTATCACAAAAGAGAATAACATAGTCTTGGACCTGATGATGATTTCCAGGATCAAGAACTAGAACAAGTACAGAGCTATCAGTATATTCACAGAGACCTGAGTTTTCCTTGAGGAGGCAGGTTTGATTTGGCAGGATTTCGTGATTTGATAGAAATGAGGTAATTTGCAATGCATAGTAAAGCCAGACTCATTTCATAATGAATGTTGCTTAGTTAGGATCTTACCTTATATATAGATATTTAAGGTATTCTGGCCCCCTCTTCCTCTGGCTATTGGAATGGTATTTGAGGTTAAGCGAACACTTTGGCTTACCAAATTCCCTCACTTCTATGGGTCAGCAATATATTTTCTTTGTGTAGGTGTTGGGGATCTTTACTTTGTTGAGCTGATCTTTAAGACTTCCATTAGAAGGCAGCCTATTCAAAATGCAAAAATATATTTGCTCATGTTTCAGCAAAAATGGTCCACGTTGTCCAATGTGTTCAAGTGACTGGAGAGCTAGTCCTGTTGTTAGGGAGGATGGTGGTTGTTTTTATTACTAACAGCTTTCTGTATGTATTAGGTCAATACTGACAGATATGTGCTCTTTGACTTCTTGCAGTAAAGTACTTCTACCCCCATTTTTCACAGCCAAGAGCATCCTTGCAGAGACCCTATACTACAAAACTTACTCTCCAGAACATAGCATAACTTGAGCAGGGGACGGGTCAATGCCAAAGGTTATCATATCACTGCAATTGGGTCCTTTATCTTTCTGCTTCCCTCTAGTTTTTGCTTTAGCTTCATCATTTGATTTTTCCCCTCTGATATCTGTGAGTATGCCTTATGATTTATATATATTTGTGGATTCACAAAAAATGTTTATGAACACTTTCATGGCAAGCTGACACCTGTTAAATGGGTTCTTCTTGCTTGCAAGTAGATGCTTTTTCCTTTTTGAAAAATATTTAGTACTTTTTACTGACAGACAAATACACTTCCCTCCTTTTTTCTACTTTTGATAATGTAAGTTTTTAGCTAGAACTATGGAGGAATAGGGGAAATATGCCTTTCATAAATAAAGGTATGTTTTATATAACTGAGATTTGAGCTTAGTGTAGGTTATTCTGATACTTCTCAAATTCCTTATGCTATCATAGTAATGCACTTTAAGTTTGATCCTAAGTGTAAATATCATAGTGTTTGCAGTTCTTATTTAAAAATTTCCCCTTGCAATACAAGAGCTAATTTCAGTTCATTAGTTTCAAGAAATACAATGAGAAAGTGAATTAAGTTCAAATACTCCTAATAACAAGAACGAATTCTTTAAAATCTGTATATATTTTTTTTTTAAATGTATTTTATATGCAGGAATGTGACTCCACAGACTACGCTGGAATTTAGAGTGTGGAGCCATCACACTTTAAAAGCAGATGCTTTATTAGGAAGAGCCACTGTAGACTTGAGACAAGCTTTGGAAATACACAATAGAAAATGTAAGTTATCATGAAGGATATTTTGAATAAAGTAGAATTATTATTACTAATCTATATATCAAACTGCCAACTAGACTACTAACTCTACATGTAATTACAGGTGACTTTCAGTTGATGTCTTTACTTGTCTCTTCTAGAGATGTCTGTGCTTTTGAGAGCAATTTAAGTGTAACAATGGGATATAATCCTTTTGAAACAAACAGTAGAGTATGAGTTATTGCAAATTAAGTAAAAGCAGGAGTGATTAAATACCGTGTTTTGTAGCAAGCTAATAACTAATTTGGTAGAAGATCTGTTTTAGATTTGGTAACCAAAAAAAAAAGCTAAACTTTCAGAAAAGCCATGTAATTTTTCAAGTTTTCCTTCTCTGGAGTCACTAACAGAAAGGCTGGATATTTGTCCCTCATAATTTAGCTGCCCAGCAAGCAATAGAAAACATCAATTAATGAAACAATTGTGATTTCCTTTTAGTACATTAGAGATTGTTTGTTCTATGTAACTTCTAATTTTAAATATTTTTAATAGGATTTATCTAATTTGCTTTTCAAATTTTTTTTTTTTTTTAGTACAAAAAGATGGTGAATCCACACTTTAAATTCCACTCCAGAATGGCAGTAGAATTCCAGCTAAACCAATCTTAACCTTTCTTACAAGTTTGATATACAAACCTGACATCCTAACCTCTGTTTAGGAAGGTGGGGGGAAAGGAGAGCCAAAAAAAATTGGCTGATTCTGATTCTTACAGAAAATTGAAACGGAATCCAGATTTAAGTAGGGCTTCTTCAACAGTATTATAAAGATTCTGCAGAAGATTTCATAGTTAAACAGAATATTTTCTTTTTAAATAAGAAAACTGTATCAGAAGAAACTGGGTTATAACAATGCTAGCAAAAAGGTAATTAATATTTTAACTATTTCTAATGAAATAGTTAATATTTTATTACTGTAAATCCAGGGGATGTAGGATCTAACAACTTGACAAATTCTGTCAGGGAATGGTTGACTGAGTTTGCTGTACATTGCACCAACAATAATGTATGTGTAATGTTTCTGATTTGGGCAAGTCAGTAGTTTGACACTTACTGGATTATCTAAGAATTCAGTGGTAGAATAATATGATTGGTATCCTTCATTCATCCAGTTATTGATAGCTATTCTAAAATGCAGCACTTGAAAGGCTCTTTGCTGATGAATATGGAAAGGGGAAGTCCTCTAAATGCAGAAACTTCAGGATTAATGTGGTTACTTTTTCTGCTGAACACCACCAATATTAAATTGCTGCCCACACATCTCACAGTTTTCTTGCCAGCTAAGGTTGAACTACAGCCAACAGTTGATCTAGTTTAGGAAGATAACCTGTTAAAATAGCAGAAGTTAAACCAACCATCCTTTGCAAAAATGATAAATGTGTTAATTTAACAACTCAGTGGTAGGCTAGTTTTCGTCTTTCTCTTCTTTGAAGTAGTACTGTTTTCCAAAATGCAGATTGCCAAATCAGTAATCCTGTAGATTTGGGAACTTTGGGCTTGCTCCAGACATTTAAAGTCCTTTGAAATCCATTGTAGTACAGCAGTGTGTATCTGCTGGTAACTGCTGCCCAACTACGCTGTCAAACCTGCTCTTTCAAGCAATAGCTTGGGCGTATCTGGCAATAGGTTGTGGAAGCCTCCCCTGTTTTCATGTTTGCTGTTCATTTATGATAGATGTTAAGAATGAAAAAAATATGGAAATGCTAGTTTAGCGCATAGAAGTGCCCAGTGAGCTTTAAATTTAACTTGGAATGCTATTGTATGGAGGGAAATATGGTGGCATGTCTTAAAAAACTAATCTTTTAATCTGAGAGCACAAATACTAAAAGGTTTTAACCATTTAAACCAGATTATTGTAAACTCATAGCTGACTGTGTTTGGCTTTATGACATGTAGCTTTAACTGTTGTACTAGTAATAGTTGATTTAGAGAGAATTACATAGCATCCCCAGCATGTTTTGCCTCTGGATTATGTATGTCTCTCTACAAATGTGTTTATTGCTTGTCAGCCAGATTGAATCCTTTTACTACATCATCAATTATCTCAGATTTTCTTTTGGTGCAAATAGTTTCTGGTTTAATTTTTGGTTACCTGAGGCATCGTCTCTTACTGTTTAATCCTTGGAGTGGCAATCTATGAAAATGATAGTAAGGATTTACTAAAAGTAGTTTCAAAATTGAGGGAGGACTCTATGCAGTCTTCACATTTACTTCTTCATCAAAGAAGTGGTCTTTTAGAATTAGTTTTGGAAGGTGATACAAGAAACAAGTATAAGCTCTGGTTATAAAATGAGGTTCCACAGTGACTTATAGTATTTGGATGTGTAGTTCAGAAGTTGTTTGACTTTAAGCCATCACATGTTATGTAAATAGCATAATTTCCAAAGAGCTTAATGAAAATGGCAGACCTGGGAAATCATTAATAACAAAGTACTGAAACCACGTAGATTCTATAGCATATCTATAGAATATACTATGTAAACAGCCAGTTAATTTTTTAAAATAAACTGTGTTTTTACTCACAGCAGATGTAAATGTACACAGCTCCATAGTGATTTCTACATTGATTTGAATGTCTCTCATGTTCAGTTTTATAGAACTAAATGGATATATCTCATTATTTGTGTGTTGAAAGTCTCTTTTAATATTACTGAGAATTTAATCTTTCCTTTACCCCTTCTTTCCTTCTCTTTCCTTACCCACCCCAACTCCATTTTTAGTGGAGAAAGTGAAAGAACAGTTGAAACTCTCTTTGGAAAACAAGAGTGGCATGGTGCAAACAGGTGAACTGACAGTTGTGCTAGATGGTTTGGTTGTTGAACAAGAATCTCTTACAAATCTCAGTTCATCAGCAACCAGTAAGTTAAAATAATTAAGTCAGATGATAATATTTGGATTAAGATTTCAAACAGATATAATGGAATATTTCTGTTGAATTTGTTTCTTACTGTTCAGTAGAAGTTCAGCAAAATGGCGAGGCTGTACATGAAAGCAGAGATGCTTCAGCAAGAAGTTCATCCAGGTTGGAATTTATTTTTGTGTTTTATGCTATGAAGTATATCAGCAAATTTATCAGTTGAAATGTTGGGGTTGTTTGTGTTTTGGTGTGGTGGTTTTTTTGTTTTAAATTTTTTTGAAGGTGAAGGATTTTAACTGCTGAGGTCTAAGTTATGTTGCGACGGGTTTTAGAAACATTACTTGTTTGATAATTACGTAATTTAGTTCAAGTGGTTGGAAATCTATTAAATGCTGCAGCAGAAATTAGGGGAGCAATGGCTCAGTGTATTTTTATGTACTTATTCAATTTATTCTCTTTTGCTGTTTAAGAACCATTTCTGTTAATGTCTACCAGCTTGTTACAATGTACAAACTGGAAGAAGGGAAAAAAAGCCTGAATTACTTACTCCTCAGGCTTTTTAAGGTCTGAATCAGGAACTTGTTTAAGAGACTCCTGTTTCGCAAGCAGTATTCATATAACTCTGAGGCCAAGGCCTGTTTCATCCTGCAGTGGCAAGAAAAAGACACTGGGATCAATTTAGAGCTTCATTCTTGGCTTCTCTCTTTTTTCACATTTCAGGCACTGGCGGGAGAGAAGTAGAGTTTTTACCCCCTTATCACTAGTAAGACAAAGGGGTCAACATTCAGATCAAATTAATGTTACTGGTCTGCTCAGTTACCTTGTGTGAACCCCTTGCTGTTTAAGTTATTGACACTCATTGGAGGGAAAAAGCATCCAGTTGCTATGCATTTGAGTGACAGGGACACATTTGTCCTTGTACACTTGACTTGATTCTTTTTTTGAATATATGGATGTTTGTCTCTATTCCCCAACGGGTGCTCAAGATGAGGGAGTGAGAGTAAAACGTTGCTTCTGTTTTGTTTTTGTTAGAAAGGTTTGGGACTGCTAAAAATGATTTGAAACACATCTGCATACCATTTTGAAACAGTAGTAACAATCATTTGTTTTTGTTCAGCTCTTGTTGCTGGAGATAATGTCTCTTACTGGGATCCTGCTCTTGATGTTGATATTTTAATTTAAGCAGCTTTCCATACAACTATCCAGCAGTTTTGATTTACAGTTTTAAAATTAGGGGATGAAAAACGTTTTAAGGTAGCTTCTCTGCATGTCTTTAGGAGGCAAATTGAGTTTGTAGTCCAGTGCTGAAAAGGGATAATACTTCAATTCTCTGTTGATACTACTCCTTTGGAATTGGGTAAAGTAGCATGGATCTGTTGCTTCTTCCCTTCTTGCTCCACAAAGTTGGATTCCTAACTATTCTCACGTTTTTTATAATCTGTTTAACTTCTCTTCAGTATTTAGCCTCTACTCCTTGAGGAGATAAGGAGTTAGCGTTGAGTGTAATTTTCAAAATATGTGTCTCTGGTGGATTGCTTTAAGCATTCTGGAATAGATTTAAGTAAAAAACCTGTGTACTGGTGTAACTGAACAAAACTTTCCATTCACAAGCCCTTAGACTGCATTTATTTCCATGTGACCTTGTAAACACAGAGCTGTCTGTGTGTATTTGTCCTCACAATGTCCCATCCTGATGATGCATAGAGAAGCTCATCTTGTCTTCCTTTTAGTGAGGGAGAATTGTTGCTTTCTTATGAGTATTTTCGTTGGTATGACTAACAAAACCAGTTCTTCCTCTTGCTTAATGAGAGAAAAAGCTTTCCTGCTCATAGCTGCACTTTGGAAGGGTCCCTAGGGCCGTTTTGGAAGATGTGGCAGGTGCATCAGTCTGTTCAACTCAATTCAAATATGTCATTAAAAGTAAAAGAGAAGTGAAAATGGAAACTCTGAGCTGTGTTAAGTATCTGAAATCCTCAAAACCAATTTTTGCCTTTTTCTTAACAGTCAAGTTCGATACCAAAAGAATTATCTGGACTGCAAACACCATGCTATAAACTGTTGTGAATTTACTGTGATTTCTTTATTTGTTTCTATAACATGGTTTAGTGTAGGATTTAATTTAGTTGCGTAACTGTTTAACATGTTGCTTGAAGTAACCTAAAATCATCTTTTATTTTTACCAAGATCTGCTTGTGACATTTCTAATGGGATAGACAATCAAGTACCGTCCGTCTCTGTAGTACAGAATACATTCTGTGTAGAAGCTGTTAATGGAGACAGCACACCATCTCCTGTTCACGTTGCAGCCAGACCCAAAAATACACCAGTACCAAAACCACTTGAAGCTCAGCCTGTCAACAGCACTGGTAAGAATGGGAGACTTACGGGAACATGTTCCATAAGACTTTTATCTAGTGGTATCTGAAGCTGAGCCACTTCTTCTATACAATTTTTGTTGGATTTCAAAAATACTGAGAGTATGTTTCCAACCTTGAATTTATAATCTTGTGTGTCCACATTTGTAAATTTTTCTGCAGTAAAAAATGCTTAAATATACTGAGTTTCACACTTTCCCATCAGTTCTTTTCTCTGATGAAGAAAGATTCAAGTGTCCAAAAACTTCCATTTTTCAGTCCCAGATGATGAGACCGTATTACTGATTGTCTGAAGGAGAAAACAGATTTCTTTCGCAATTAATTTGAGTAACTACAGTTAAATTTTTCCTGATATTATATAAATCTGATTTGCACATGGAACTGCTGTGCTCTGAGTTGAGATGTGTTGCAGACTCTCCCTGCCTTCAATTTTTTCAAAAGATATTGTTTCAAAACAGGTAGTGGCAAATACTGAATTTCATTTTCCTCTTAAACACAAAAACATTGATTCTGACTACAATTCACTTTTGGTACAGTGAAAGTAGTGAAAAGAAAGTGTTTTTTAATTTTAGTTCCTCTTGCAAAACTTGCGTCTCATAATGACTGTGCTTTCTAAGCACTTTGTCTTTTCTCAGCTGTTTGAGAGAGATTACAGTGATAGCAGAGAGAAAAGGCAGCCTTAAATAGAAATAGGCAAGCTGTTATTAAGTAGTAGAACAGAGATTGTCAAACTTTCTGTAATAGAATGGAAAACGGTATGGTTGGAAGATAACAGAAACAATTATGAACTTTAAAAGGTAATAATTAAATTAGGCCTACTCTGAAACTTTTCTCTATTTGGAGAACTTTAATTTGATTCCCCACTCTTTTCAGCTCAAGGCTAGAGGGCATATATTTTATTTAGGCATTGCTCCCTTTTTCTTGAACAGCAGAGAGAAAATCTGTTTGAAATCTGTATTAGGATGGGGTAATTGAAAAATAATTGATTTGTTCAAATAGTAATATTGATGAAATCGTCACTGAGCTTGCACTGAGGCATTGATACAGCAGTTGTCAGCTACTCTACCAGCTGCTGAAGATGTTTTTAAGGCAAGGCATAAAACAGGTCTCCAGCATTTCTTGATGACTCTTTTTTTCCCCCACTGTTGTGCTTAGCCGGATTGTAATTTTATGTTGCCAGAATTGCTGGTTTAGGCATAATTGGTGAAGTAATTATCTGATGTAATGTTTTATGGATCTGTTTTGGAGATGAACTTAGTAATAGAGCAGATGATTTGTTAGTTATCTTGCTTCTAACTTTATTATGTAATCCTATTCACTCTTTTATGTGAATCATGTGGATGAGTTGAATTTTTTTAATGAAAGTTGAAATTTCAGTTGGGTTTTTTCGTACGTAAGCTAAGTTGTTGCTAGTTTAAGCAGAAGTTTGAGGAAACTTGATCGAATTGTGGTAATTTTCATGTCATGCTTTCTGTTTGCTTGAAGTAATATAAAATCTTGATACGTCTTAATGTAGTTAATTTCTTTTGTGCCATGTGGAAGTAGTGATGTATTACCCTGGAAAATTTGTGTTCAAAAAGTAGTGCCTTTACAGAACTTAAAAATCTTTTGCTGCCTGTAAAATCATGCTTATCGTTATGCATATCAAGGAAATGTATATGGTGCAGTGATAATTCCTTAAAGAAACTGACTTGCTAATTTAAAATTCATTTCTGATGACAGAATTAAAGCAAATGAACTCTTTAAAATAATGGAACAACATTTTATAGGCACTAGTGTAGGGTTAAACTCTGCAAATGTGTATCAATAAGGTTAAGAGTATAGAACAATTGTATTGGCCTCAGTCCATAGCATGGTAAAGTGATAATATGCTGTAAGGTAGAAAATTGCTTGAAGCCTGTGTTGCATATTATCCTTAGTCTTGTAGAAAAATTGTTCCAACTCTAAAACAGGTACAACCTACTAAGTATAAATAGAATTGTCACTGTATAATGTTGATTAGTGGTGCAGAAAATGAAAGCTGTGAATGATGTTGCACTTTTTATAGGGCCTTGACTTTTAATGGGTGTCCTGCAGACTGCTGTACCTGATGTCACTTGTTTGATGTCACAATAAGACAAGGTCATCTTGTGCTGAGATACTGTTTTGTTAAGCTCTGCAGATGATTGGTATTGATGTATTGTTGGCCAAGTGGGCTTGGGACTAATAAAGCCCTCTTAGCACCCTTTGCCTGCTAAATCCATGCCTGCTTTAAACTTTTTATGAGATTGTGCTCGCTTGAGTTTGATGACAGTTATATTGTTCTTTAAAGATAGAATTGATTTACTTTGTGATTCTACAGTAATTTTCTTCAGTCATTGAACTACATAAGTTGTGTTAGCCAATAGTAGTTTTTATGTTTTAATCCTGCTTTTGGAGGAGGATTTTTTCCAAGTCTCACACAGGTGTAGGATTCTGTACCTTAGCTCTGAAAAAGGAAAGAAATAATTTGTAAGAAATACCTCTTAATTTTCTAAATCTTATAGAGTAATCTCTTAATAGTTGTTTTTTGAGTCATACTGATCAAGGTTCTTTTTGGAACTTGATATAAGTTTAGAGTTTTAAAAAATGTCTTAATGTTTTCTGGCAAATGGGTGCCTCCTGCTAATCTAGAGTAAGGTGTAACATTGGATTGACCAAGATATGCAGAAACTAAGAAATGGCTTTAGCAGGCAAGTATAGAGAATGGCTTGCAGACTGTAAGTTTCAACTGAAGGCAAGTGTGTTGTGACTTTTTGTCATCTTAGACAACAGTGCTGCTTATGGCATATAGGTTCAACTTAAACCTATTCCTTCCAAGTCATTTACTGCAGAAGTTGGTTATTTGAAAAATAAGTCTCATCGGATTCTGATACACACGTGTTATTTCCTGTTTCTCAGTTAATGGCGAGTCATCTGCCTCTGCACCTGAAGCTGGTAATTCTTCTGTCTCTGAGGCTCCAACAGGTTCAGTCGAAGCTCCCGTGTCTTCAGCAGATTGCACTAACAATGCAGAACCTCAGTCAGCAACAGAGGCAACTAGTTGTTCTGAAAGCCACGCTTCTGCATTCCCTGTCGTGTCTGCTGGACTAGAACCTGCAGCTGCAACAGACTGTGCTCAGCCTAATGCTCGAAACAGTATAGCAGTAGATGCAGCAAAACCAAGGGAATCCTCCTCTGCACCAAGTGCATCTGCAGAACCTGTGAGACAGCAGCCTGGTAGTGCCAGTACAGAACCTTTGCCACCAGGGTATGTGTCGGTTTTCTTTTAATGCTATAATTATGTGTCATCTAAATGTGCATATAAAGAAACAGAAACATAATTCTATACAGGGATTGTCAAATGCAGGTCAGCTGGCTGAGACAGGGTTATTTGATCTAAAATGGGATTTGTGCTGCTGCTATAACTGGCTACTCTTGTCCCAGAAAGTGATAACTGATAACTGATTTGCTGAGAAGCTGTTGTGATCTTAACAGACAAACTCTTGGACATTATGGATGAGAAGACTTTTCATTTGATATTTTCAAACTTATTTGAGCCATAATTGTTACTCCTTTGTTTCTTAAACTATGAGAATGTAGTAGGAACCAAAGCACAAAGAAGTGAAAATTATTAAATAGTCTATAAATGCTTGTAGGTGCTTGCTGTATAAGAATGAGTTCAATAATGTTATAGTTAAAAATAGGATTTGATGTGTATGTATATGCTCAGAATAGCTAGAATATTTTAATTTTACTAGACTGTTAGAAACTGCTTCTGTAGTCTTAAATACAAAATTAAAAATGTACTTAGACATTAAATGAAAATACAGTACAGGCTTCTATATCTATCTATCTGAACATTTTTTATGTATGCTTTCATGTTTGGGTGAAAAGATATCTTCAGTAACAAATTGGAAATACTGACATTTCCATAATATTGTAAATATTAGCTATTTTAGCATTTTCTGATCACAGAAACTGTTTCTTAACCCCAGGTGTATATACCTTGTGTCATTGTAGCTGGTCTTTCAGAGAGCCTGTCTTATACCTGCTCCCTGTGAAGAAGGTTCAGTAAGTTATTAGTGACACTTCACTTGAGTTTCTGCAGTTAGATAAACTTGAAAACAAATGTTAAAAAAAATAGAAATATTGTCTATAAATTGTGGAAGAGGTACTTAGTTTTAAATTTTCGGATGCTCTGACAATGGAAGCTCCTTATAGGTGGGAATTCTTTCCACACATTCTTTTTTTAATTAATTACATGGTTTCCCATTGAGGACAGGGTCATGAGTTCCAGGCATAATGCACACTATGGCCAATTGCATTTCTTTATCATTCCTCCCTGATCATATTTCTGTGGGGTTTTTATTTGGTGGTTCCCCATGCCCCCCTCCTTCCTCTTGTCCCCCCATCATGCCCCAGCCTAATTGAGTCTCCATTATGTCTAGCCCTAGGAACTCTGTAAAATGCTGCTTGTCTCTTCTCTTCTTGAAATCTTAACATATAACCTCTTGAATTGCAGAAAAACTTTTGTAGTTTTATACAATGCTCTGCAATAGAGAGGAAATGCACATCCAATCCTATAAGTAGCAATCCAGGTGTTCTGTCTACATTTTTAGGAGCTAATTAAGTATTTATGTAAGAAAAACAAATATATATCAACTACAGGCAAGCACTTCAGCTTTTCACCTAACATTGGTTTCCTCTCCCATTTATAAATACTTCTATTGCATTATGGTAGTTCTTAGCATCATGAAACTTCAGTTGCTAATAATGTTTGGTCCTAGCTGCATCTTCAATGTAAGTTTGTTTTGCAAAAAGAAATAATCCCCAGGGATATCAGATATAGAATTTACCAGGATGGGAAAGAGAAACACAGGAAAACCATCTGATAGCACGCACTTCAGGTTCACTTTGAAAGATGCTGTTTGTTGGATACAGGAAACAGAGCTTCAGAATGTAAACTCTCTCATTTTTTGACAGACGTGAACTTGGAAATGCAAAGAATGCATCTCTAAGCACTTTTGAAATGAGGTTATTTTAGCATCCAAGCATTGAGCAGATAATTAATTGACTTTGTTCTCAGTTAGCTTAAATATAATAGGAAAGTGCTTGTGAATATTGATGTATGCTCATTATGTGCCAAGTCCTTTAAAGAAGTCTTTATGGTGATACCAGTTCAATAGGAAGTAATTGATATGTATTCTGGTGTGAATTTTCTTTGGTGTTCTAGAATGGGTTTTGGGCCGTAGAATTTTCATTCAATACCAAGGTACTTCTTTGTCTTAGTGGGAAGTCCCAAGGAAGTATTTTCACCTTGACTTACGTCCAAGTCTCTTTGTCTTGAAGGTGGGAGCAAAGAAAGGATCCTCATGGTAGAACTTACTATGTTGATCACAACACACGAACTACAACATGGGAAAGACCACAGCCTTTACCTCCTGGGTAATGTAGACTTTTTTGAATTAAGTATGATAAACGTACTATATTTTTGTTTGTTTGTTGCAGGAAACAAACAGCAGCTCATCAAAACTGTATTGTGCATCATATATTAAGAAATTCTAGATTTCATTTAATTATATTGGTTGCAGCTGTTGTTGTAGGAATGTTGATACTGTATATGTCACTAGTTTTGATCACTTGTTCAAATACAGCTCCTAAAGTATTTTGTTCTTCCTTGATGCATCTTGATGCACCTTTATTTAGGTGGCACCACTAAGTGTAGTGCACTGGTTCCAAGCCTCAGATTTCCCAGCAAAGTGTCTGTGAAATCTGCCAACATTACTTGCAGTCACAGGAGTTTACAAAGTTAAAAATGAGGTGACAGAGAGCTGAGCATGCAATTGCCTGAAGTCTGTGTTTGCTCATTGTGGTTGTTCTTCTACCAATTAAGTTTGGGGTGCTTTTGTGTCCTTTAGAAATGAAAATCATGCCTGTGATTCCAGTAATTCATTCAAGTACCACCTAGGAATTTAGCATAATGAGAAAATCAGTTAGCAACAGTACTGAAAAAATTAGCTGTTAACACTTGTGTTTGTTGAAAGCTGGGAAAGAAGAGTTGATGATCGTGGGAGAGTTTACTATGTGGACCACAACACCAGAACGACAACGTGGCAGCGACCAACAATGGAGTCAGTGAGGAACTTTGAGCAATGGCAATCTCAACGGAATCAACTGCAGGGAGCTATGCAACAATTCAACCAACGATACCTCTATTCGGTAACTTGTACACTAAATTTAGAAATTAGTAGAGAGGTATAGGTGTGCTTTTTGTTCTTTAACCTTAGAAAAAGTGATTTTATAACTATTTAACCATATGTGTTACAAGACGTTTAGCATCAGTAATTCAGATTCTGATTATTTTGGAAAAAGTTAACAAGAATCATCCTTGGAGGTAGAA
This sequence comes from Ptilonorhynchus violaceus, assembly GCA_013397565.1. Lineage (NCBI taxonomy): Eukaryota > Metazoa > Chordata > Aves > Passeriformes > Ptilonorhynchidae > Ptilonorhynchus > Ptilonorhynchus violaceus. The sequence goes on along the minus strand of VZRJ01008657.1, from coordinate 314,058 downwards.
AGTACTCCTTTCTGAGTTTGTTCCCTAACTGGAGCTTTGTGTACTGCATTTTACGTAAGACTTTTAAAGACAGTAGTAAGAGGTAAAACTAAAGCAGTCACTTAAACTGAAAAGGAATATAACGGCTGTTATGGACATTTTGAACATTAAATAGCCTTCAAAAGTGTTTGAGTAATTAGGAGTCATTCACTAATACAAGTGGCAATGCTTTTACTTTGAGCTTACTTTGAAGCTTATGCATCTGGTTAAGCTTTGGAATTTCCTACATGGTTTTCCATTTCTCTCAGATAGTTGCTTACTTCTGCCTGAAGAAAATATGAGTAACTTTAAAGAGGGTATTTTTTGAGTCAGATTTTCCCATCTGTGGCTGGATAAACAGGATAGTCGTTTCTTCAGAGTTAAGAATGATGCTGCCTATGTGTCCCTGTCACTCTAAAGAATGCACTTTAAGAATTGTGCTTGGCCTCTTAAAAAATGATCCAATCCCAGAGACTTTGTAAGTGATATGCAGCAAAGCTGGTATGTTTTAAAGAAGAAACTATAGAAGTACAAGTCTAAAACAGCTTCATTGGAATAGGACTCTCTGCATATTCAGACCTAACTTTGAATTTGATGGACTTAATTCACACACCCCTCTGAAGTAAAGGGTGCTGCAGTATTACATTTAAAAGTTCTCAGCCTCTCATGATTGAATTAGACCTTGTATCTTGTCACTAGCAATAGCAGAAAAATGCATCACCACTAATTTTCTTAACTCCCAGAGCTGTGCATCAAAGTCAATTTGTCTTACGCAGTTAGAGAAAGATAGAATGGTCAAGGCTGTAAGGGATGCTGAAGGTTGTTTGGTCCAATGTCCCTGCTTAGGCAGGGCCACCTACAGCCAGCTGTCTAGGACTGTGTCCAGATGTTTTTTAAATGTCTTCAAGGATGGAGACTGCACAACCCCTCTGGGAAACCTGTGCCAATGTTTGGTCATCCTTGCAGTAAAAAGTGTTTCCTGATGTTTAGAGGGAACCTCCTTTCAGTGCGTGCTCATCGCCTCTGATTTTGCCACTGTGCACCAGTGAAAAAAGCCTGGCTCCATCCTTTTTGCACCCTCCTTCAGGTAGGAAGGTGCACATTGGTAACTTCTGATGCAAATTTGTACACATTGGTAACTTCTAATGCAAATCCAAGAATCACAGCTGAAACACATTGAGCCAAAAACTCTTGCTGACCAACTGTGTGTACTTGTGTACTACTTTGATCACTTGGTAAATGTCTAAGAAAACTCTCACTTTACCGATGCCAAGATTTTTTTTTTGAAATAGATTTACTCTCTGTGGAACAATATATTTTTTAAATTGAATTATGTTACTTGCTTCATTAAATGATAACTCTTACTGAAAACCACAGACTCATTTCTTAAAATGTCCCATCTGACCTTAGAATCATTAAATGAGGATTTGTTAGTGAGACAGAATATACTTGAAGGAAGAGAAAACAAAACTTCACTATTTGCATCTATTTAGAATTCTGTTTTCTAAGTATTATATCTGTTGCACAGGTAAAACTCACAGTTTGAGGGGGGAAAAAAATTGAAATTCTATTGAAAAATGAGTGTTTTTTTTTTTTTTTTCTTTAGTGTGCTTCTGTTTAATTTTCTTCTAGAGTACTTAAGGTCAAACTATAGCTACCATTTCATGCTCTAGTGACATACCAGGACTCTGCCTATATAGCAGTTTATGAGTGAGATGGCATTTTATTTTTTAGGAAAAAGTAGATGAATACTTTTGGTAAGAGAATGTTTCAATTACCTTGAGTTGTCAAAGCTAAACTATGTAAAGAAAGAAAAGTAGCTGGGATATAGTTAATTTAGTTACTTTCATTTTTACCTGGGTTAATTTATTGTAGTTGTTTTGGAATTGAATCTGCCTAGTGTTTCAGTGTGTTCTGTTAAATATACAGCTCTCTGTGGCCAGCAGCCACACACAAATCCTCGGACTCATTGAGAAGGTCGGAAACATCTGAATGTGCTACCATTCAGTGCTTTGGCAGACAGCATTTTGCTTTTGTTCACTATCCTTTTTTTTAAACTCACCACAGAGAAGTCTTTGGTTAGAGGGTCATTGTGATTGTGTAGTCTCCTAAAGCAGAAAAGACTAACTGCATTTGCTGCTGAAATAATGATAATTCTCTGTTCTCATGTAGTAGCTGGTGGCTGGAACAAATATGCAGCTCGATTTTGAGTGTAACTAATGCTTTTCCTTCTGATCCTTGATCTATTTCTCCTTCAGAGAAAAAATATCATACATTTGTTTTGTCTGAATTTGCTGCTGTAAACTCTGAAGTTGATTCAACATTTTTGTATTGCAAATGCTCTATAAAAGCAGTATTAATAGAAAGGTGTTCCTAAGATGCTCTTTGGAAAATGTAGCTTGGTTCTCCTATATCAAAATTCCATTCTGCACACACACAGACACAAAAAGTTAGCGGGATTTCTGCCTTTTATTTTTATTTTTCCCCATGCTTTGTATTTTTGGGAGCTACTGGGGGACTTCTGCAAGGTTACAGTATATTATGAGCTTAGCATGGGTTTACATAATCATGTAATCCCTTTTTTTTTCTCTTTTAACCTTACTGTATGTTGGTATAATTTTACTCATCCGCCTATGAATGCAGCTGCATTTTCAAAAAATGACAAAGTCTGAAAATAGCCAAACATCCAGGGAAGTCATCATGTATTGAGGAAGCAAAACCCCCTATGCTGGCAGTAGTCACTGTACTTGGAAATGTTTATTATGGTAAAACATGTTCTTAAGCAAGAACATTGTGCTTATCTGGTGATACATGCTTCCTCAAAACTTGTATGAACTGTACCTCTTTGTACGACCGCTGACTCTCAAGTTTGCTGTAGGAAGGGAAAGGGAAGGTACATCGAGTTGGAAACACGTCTGTAAATCATATTTTATGATCATATAATCTATGTTTCTTAGCAAAACCAGACTAAAAATGGCATGATGGGGGGTTTCTTGCAGAATGAATAGTCTTCAGAATTAGTGGTAATCTCAAAACACATTAAGAAAAATATTAGGAATAATATTTGGCCTAACTGAAAGTCCTCTTATTTTTAAATAGGCTTCGATGTTGTCAGCAGAAAATGATCCACTTGGGCCTTTACCACCAGGTTGGGGTAAGTTAATCAGCTGTTGATTTCAGAAAGTGGCAGATACAGAAATTTGGAATGCAGTTTTTGTATAGTGGATTTTTTTCTTTTTTTCCCTTAGAAAGGAGAGTGGATTCAAATGATAGGGTGTATTTTGTAAATCATAACACAAAGACAACACAGTGGGAAGACCCTCGAACTCAAGGGTAGGTGTGTATAATGACTGTGCAGATACAAAAGATCATGCTTAATTCTTTTATATCATGATATGGGGGGAAAAAGCACTGCCTGCATTTCTTTTGCAGTTTACAAAATGAGGATCCTCTTCCAGAGGGCTGGGAAATCAGATACACCAGAGAAGGTGTCAGATACTTCGTTGATCATAATACAAGAACCACCACCTTCAATGATCCTCGTACTGGGAAATCTTCTGTGTAAGTGAGAAATTAAATATATTTTTGAATGTTTTACCTTTTTATAGTTTCATAGTGAAATTTTCTCATACTATAAAACAATCTACACTTTTAGCTGGAATTGCACACTTCTATTATTGTTGTAATATAAATTGAATATATTTTTAAATTTCGATTGTGAGTTTATCTATGACACACTTTGCTCTACTGCTCTGATGTTTAATAGTTTTTATACACTTTTCAAATACCAAGATTGTAATCATTTTATAAATAGAGAGGTGAAGTGAGGTAAACTGGAATATTGAACTAATGTAACTAATAGTTGTATATTTAAAGAAACAGCAAATGGTCATTATGAGTATTGCTTATAATTATACACACTCTAGCAACAGTAATGTCTAAACAAAGTAGTTCTAAATACTTCTGAAAAAGTTTACATGCATATCTTCTTTAGAATAGTTTGGTTAGAAGTATTGACCTGACCTCTAGTGGCTTTCTTATTGTTTTCTGTATAGGGTAAAGTTTACTTCTGGCAACATGGTGATGACCTTCCATTGAATGAGCCTGTAGAGTGTTGCACTAGGAAGTCCTTCATAGTTCAGTTCAAGCAGCTGAACTTACGAAGCCTAATTTAGCAGTCTTTCTCTCAGTGAAGATGATAAATTAGATGTCTTTCCTTTAGGTGACTTGTAATTTTTACAAGTTTCATAGGGATTTGTTATCCTCTTCATCTCTTAACTTTCTGTCAAATTTGGTAAATTGACTCACAGAGAAAAATGGGCGAGGGATGGTGGAAAGGAAGACTGGCATTCCAAACCATCAGCTGCATTTGATCGCATCTTACAATAACAATTTTTGTGTATTTTTGAAATTTAAATGCTGTTGTTTAGCATTGAAAGTATTATTTGATGTCTGCATACTTAATGTATCTCAAATGTTTCCTTACAGAAATAAAGGGCCACAGATTGCTTATGAGCGTAGCTTTAGGTGGAAACTTGCCCATTTCCGTTACTTGTGTCAGGTACTGATTTAGTAATTACTTACTTATTGAAACTATATGAGTTTACATATGTATATGCTGCCTTTTAATGCTATTGCCTTATGATTACAGTCCAATGCACTTCCAAGTCATGTGAAAATTAATGTATCCAGACAGACTTTGTTCGAGGATTCCTTCCAGCAAGTAAGCCTGCAAAAATTTTTGTGTTTGTTCATCAAGACAAAGCATGAGAACAAAAATGGCCATAGCCAGTTCAGACTAATGGTCATTCTGGCATAGTGATCTTCTGCTGGTATTAGCCAGTGGGGGATTCTTAGGGAAGACTGTAAGAACAGAAGTGTTGTATATAATACTTTTACCATATGACCTTTCAGCGTCTAACTGTTTACAATTGAAATGCTTCTTGAGCTTGAAGTGTTTTCTGAGTATTTTAATAATCCTCAAGGGATTTCTCTTCTGTGAGCTTGTCTGTGCTCCTCTTGTGAACTTTTTGCATCTACAGCCTCCTGTAGTAAAGAGTTCCATAGCTTAATGTCCTGTGGCATCAGCCACATCGGATCTGCTTTTTCAATTCCTGTGTTTATTTAGATACATTACAGTATGTTGTTTTCTCCAGTTAAAACTGGTGTCCTGCTTTGTTCTTCAAAGATTAAATCTGTGTAATTGAGGCTTGCAGTTCTTGAACTCTTACAGTCTGCAGCCAGTGTATGATGAAAATTCTTGCTGCTGCGACCACATCAAGACCTCTAGGGAGGGATTCTCTAGAAGTAAAAAGTATATTATAAATGAAAGTATATTGAATTTACTCTGGATTAAATTATTTCTTTAAGTGATTTGCCTAAAACCAAAGATCAGCTATATCAGATGACCTGTTTTCCTTTAGTAATGACTGCCTTAGGAAGAGTATAAGAACAGGGTACCTGTATAGCAATACTTTGCAGATATTCCTTTCCACTTGCTAGCAGTCTGCCGCTCAAGGATTTTAAGTCCAAGTTGGTATTCTTTCTGTGTAGTTCATTGATTGCATGTTCCATGAGATGGTCTAATTGCTTTTCAGATTTGTGTAACATTTGACACATATATAATTTCTGTATCAACATTATTAAATTATCAAATTAGATTTGAATGAGTGATGTAGTGACAATACATAACTTATTAATTTTTTTTTAATAGATTATGGCATTAAAACCCTATGATTTGAGGAGAAGATTATACGTTATATTTAGAGGAGAAGAAGGATTGGATTATGGTGGCTTGGCAAGGTAAAAGAAATTTGCTTAAATAGTTTTTATTTTTTTATAGCATGTTAAGCTTGATTTCTCTTGCAGTCTGATCCTAGGTACCTTTTTAGTCCCCCTAAATGTATTAAGGAGGTGGAACTGGCAGCAGTGGCTATTTTTACAAGTCATAACTTTGCACTGGTAAAACTGTGGTCTCAGTTTGTTCAGTTCTTTGACAAAGATTGATGTTTAAATTGGAAATGGAATGAAATTATGGCTCTGGACTGAGTTATTTCAGAAACTTTCTATCGGAAAGTTCCATTTTCCTACAAGTGGAGACTTTGGAAAAATAAAGTGTTCTCTTTGTTTGGAAAAATGGCAAGCGAACACCAGATTGGGGCTGATAAGAACAGAAAGGAAATGAACAATAGGAGAGTAGTGCGGGCATGAAGGAACAGCAGACAGACTACGTTGGCTCCACTGGAATGTGAAATAGCTGGACTACTAGTTTTTCTAGAATCTGAAGTGGAACTCAGAGGGGAAAAACCTGATAACAAGAAAAACGATAGACAAAGTGTGTTTCATCTCTTGACTATACAGAATACAACCACTGACTACTCCTGCCAGTTATTTGACTGAAATGTTATTGCTAGGATGAAAATTTCACTACTATTGTAGGTCCAGGGAATTGGAAGAAGTCATAGGTGATAGAATTTCTCTTGTTAGGTTATTTTGGTTTTTTTAAAATGTAAAGGTGTTCTGGTTTGGTTTTGTTCTGGTTTTATGTAGCTTACTGTGTTAAAATGAAATTCAGTGAAATTGTGTAGTGTGTGTACAGTTTGAAATTGTGTAGTGCAAGTAAGAAAGCTTGCCTCTGAAGGCTGAGCTTCTTTGGATGTGTGGGGTGTTTTGCTTCTGAACTACAGTACCTGACAGGCATTTGGGGAGTAACTGCAGGGAAGAATACGATTTTTGCTTTGCATGGGTTTTGTTTGATTGGTGTCCCTGTTGTGAGGGCTGTAGGCATAGGATGGGAACCAGGACAGTCCAAGTAGTCTGTTCCATAGAAACAAAGTATTCCAAAGAAGAGATATTAGAATAATTTAACTGAAGTGTGTTAATCACAGAAAGTAGGACAATAAATAAATAAATAATACGTAAGTAGTATAATTTAATCATTTCATAGTTACTTAAGTCCAGCCCAAGATTTTTGTATGTGAAACTGAGAACCAGCCAGGATCTCACTGTAACTTGAGCTGACAATTCTTAAGTGACACTAGATAAATGTTCATGTACTGACTAATGTAATACTGCATTAATACAAATATAGATCAGCTTTCTCTTAGCAGACTAAACTCAGTGTTCCCTTCAGATTTTTGCCTTGCATTTAGCAGGACCAATCTGACACTATGTCCTGTGGCAAGTGTTAGTTGTTGATGTGAAGAATTCATTGCTTCTGCAACTTCTTTCTAATGACTGATTTATTTAATTCCTCTCTTGTTATCTGACTTTGTTCTAATTTAAATGCCTACAAATTTGATGCTTCTATGTAGTTACTATAATTGTCTCGGTATGAAACTTGCCTAAAATGCTGTACAACATTCTTGTGCTTATTGGAAGGTACACAGAACTCTGTTAGGGTTATCGGATCCTGGCTGCCTTTCTCTGTTTACTCTTTGTACTTGGCCTTTGGGTTGGAAGCATATCACAGTGAATCATGATCCATCACTTGAGTTTCACAGCACTGTTAGAAGAAACTTGCCAGCAAACCTCATTTCTATTCCTTGATCTTGAGTAAATACAGGGATAGAAGAGATGCCTCTTAAATGTGACAGCTGAAAGGCAGTCAGAATGGAATTCAGTCCCTGCAGTTATTATAGGATAGACTATTTTTTTAATGGGTTATCCCTAAGCCATAGTTGGTTGTTTGGTACCAAACATTTAGTGCCTGATACAAAAACTCCTGAGTATATATGACTGCTTCTGAGGTCTCTGATCATATGCAAATACTATAAAGCAAAAAATACCATAAAAATCACCTCTCCGAACACTGAAATACCAGATTCTGGTATTATTTCAGATCAGCTGAGTTGAAAACTATTAAAGTGGTGAATAACATGTATTCATTGAACCTCAACAAAAAGATATTTTCACATTGTCATGTTCTGTAGCCTTAACCAATGCATGGTAATTTGTTAAACTGCGGTAACTCAGTGTGTGTTTTGCTGTCAGATTGGAAAAGAAATAAGGTGTGCTGAGGTTTGAATTTATTTGTTTTGTTTTATCTAAGTTGTTTATAATAAGCATGGAATAATCTGTGATTTTTTTGGGTAAAGATTTGAGTTGTAGACAGTAAAGCAGGCATGAGGAGGGTAAATGCTGTGTAGTGGTTGAGGCAAGGACTGTAAGAAAAAGGTGTTACTAATAGGCAGCTAAAACCTGTGCTGTGAGAGTGTGTTCAGGGTAAAAATCTTAACTATCATTTCTAAACTTTGGAAACCATGACTTTCTAACATTATTGGTTTTGATAATTAATTTTTTATATTTAAGAAGTATATAATATATTATTCTGTGATTCTAATACAACACTGTTTATATTATTTTTCAAAGTTTGCATATATTTTGACCATTTTGCTAGTTACCTAAGGGGAATGATGATAAACATCTGTATTTGATGGTTTTTATGTGTATACATGTTTTTTTTCCTTAGAGAATGGTTTTTCTTGCTTTCCCATGAAGTACTGAACCCTATGTACTGCCTATTTGAATATGCTGGCAAGAGCAACTATTGCCTGCAGATAAATCCAGCATCAACAATCAATCCTGACCATCTTTCATATTTCTGTTTCATTGGGCGCTTTATTGCCATGGTAGGTTAGATTTTTAAGGTTTTATATTTGCTGTAGCTATACATTTACTCCTGAACAGTATTTGTTTGTACAGTTATTAAAGGTTATATTAATCTCATAGAAATGGAAGATTAAGGCATATAAATTTATTGAGCCAATTTCCTGAGAGTTAAGTCTCTTACACACTCATGTTTCCTGGGAGAGTGATGAAAGTTAATATGACATTCAATATAATATTTTATTTTCATCAATTGGATGTGTGTACTTCATGCAAACTGCTGCTTGATTGAGTGTCTGAATACTGATGCTCTGAAAAATGTGATCAGTATTTTGTGAAAAAGCTCCTCAGTTGGACTTGGTATACCTTACTGTATTTGAAAAAATGAGTTAGAATGTTTTGCGGAGTACACTGAGACTTAATTTAAATGTACATGACATACAAAAGTCAGATACTGAGGAGAACAGAAGCTGTCAGGGAGCTGATTCTCTGCCATCAGATTTCTCTTAAACTAAAAGCTGATGAGGCATGTTGTATCATTTCTTCTGGTATCACTGAGTTGGTTTTCTATAGTGAGTTCTGTTCTGTCACATTTCTTTCCTTCCATGTAGTGATACAGTCATCTTTCCACATAACCATCATGTCTACAGGTAGTCCTCAGCAACATCCCTGAACATGGTGAATAGTGAAATCAAAAAGAATAAATAAAAGTGTATTTTCATGTTGAAGAGACTGTTACATTCTGTTGTTCAGGCTTTTTGTATGGAATTAGAATAAATACAAGCCAAGTGTAACATAAATGAAAAAAATACTTTCAGACTTGAAATAAGTTAGGTTTGGGTGGTTTCTTAGTTCTGCTTTTTTTATAGATGCTTTTTTTGAGAAATTTTCAGTTTCGACAATAACATCTCTGATTTCAAGGGGTTTTATGGCTGGATTCACCATTTTTGTGATGTCATGAAAATTTATTCATTGGGTTAACACTTTCAATAGGCTGCCAATTTCTTCCTGTATTTTAGAATCCTCAGCAAGTTACAATGCCGTTTAGCAGGAAGATGTGATAAAGCCAGTTAGGTGCTAGAGCCAAATTTTTTTTCTTTTAGTCAGTGATTTCTGATCTTCTGTGTAGGAAATATTACCTTTAGGAAAACTATTTCATAACAGTACAGATCATAGTAGAGAACTTAATTAAAGTAATTAATGTAATTAAACTTTTATATCCTGAAGTATGTATGTGTCTGTATTTTAAATTCTCTAAGCGGGACAAGAGAGAAACCTGTGTAATGGTGCCTGATGTGGTCTGTTGCAAGGTTTGAGTGTAGTCATGGTCTTTACTGGATGCTACTTTTTGCAGTGCTTCCTGGGATACCCTCTAGTGGCTTATGATAGCTCAGGTAATAACTGGCAAGTGCAGTTGCAGTTTCTGTCCTTGTCACAGTTCTAAAATAGTAGTGAGTTTTTTAGTTTTAAGTACTGAAGTAACCACAGCTGTTTTGAACTGAAACAGGATTAAACATAAAGAATACATATCTTAGTTTGTAATAAAAACCTGTTAAATGAAGTTGGCTGAGGCAACTTCTATATTTTGCTGTAAGATTATCATACACATTAAATAAGATTATTTTAAGAGCTTACTTTTGCAAAAAGCAGAAAATCATATGCCCAGATGCTGCACTTGACATTGAATTTCTATCAGCTCACCCTCCCATGGATCACTAGACTCGCGTAAAAGTAAATACATATATAAATAAATAAACAAATAAATAAAGGCCTCTAAGAGAACCTCTAAGCTGTCCTAAAGCAGAAGAAAATGCATTCTAGACTAAACCTAAAAGGGGGAAATTAGGTGGGGAAAAAAGATGGAGCCTAGAGAAATGGGCTGTTAATTGGCTTTCCTGCTCATAGAATTTCAGCTGTGAGGAGAGAGAAGCAATCAATGCTATATATGGCCTATGTTTAGGATGATTTTTTTTAAAGAGCTATTTTAGTAAAGAAAGTGTACTTGACAAAGCTGAGGGAAAAAAAGGTTTTCATGGTTATGGCTGTGCTCCATTAGCTCTGAGATGCATTGAGTCAGTGTAGAGGTTAACACTGTGTATGTGTGTGTGCGTGTAATGCTATGCTTCAGTACTAGAAATCAGCTTACACCCTATGTGCATGTGTGGTGAGACAAGTGTGACCATGTTTTGGGGTTGGTTTGTTGTTTGGTTTTTTTGTTTGGTTTTTTTTTTTTCCGGTTTCGTGAAGAACCTGATTCTTCAGTTCCATTACTGAAGAATAATCAGTATCACCTATAAAAAATGTGATTCCCAAAGCTCTTTCTTACAAGCTGCAGTAGCATTCTGTAAAGGATGATGTTGCTGGATGTATGTATGTAGTAAAAAATGGCAGTAGTACTCAAGTAGGATCAAGTATTACAATCAAGTAGGATCAAATAATACTTGGCAATTATGCCTATTCACATAATAAAGAAAGGATGAAGTCCTTTTATGAGAAATTTTTTTTAATCAAATAAGTTCTAAATTGTAATAACATATGCTTGGATAATTTTTGTCAATTTTCTTTTTTTGCTTCCCATTTAATTTAATGTTTTGTTCTTTATAAATACTGTTTTATAAAGCTGCTACTGCTATTTGGTGCTTTTTGTTATTTGAAGGAGAAAGGAAAAAAAAGACTTCAAGTCCAGAAACAGTTCAATAATTCAGTAGTTCAGTAAAAGCTAAACATATTTTTCTGTTCAACAGGCATTGTTTCATGGGAAATTTATTGACACTGGTTTTTCTCTGCCTTTCTACAAACGAATGCTGAGCAAAAAACTTACTATTAAGGACCTAGAGTCTATTGATACTGAATTTTACAACTCCCTAATTTGGATAAGGTTTGTAGTTCTTTCTTTCGTGTGTGTGTGTGTGTCTGTGATATTTTATGGATTTTTTTGTTTATATAGAATTCATTGCAATATTTTTTTCTTCTCATCCAGGGATAATAACATCGAGGAGTGTAACTTGGAAATGTACTTTTGTGTGGATATGGAACTCTTAGGAAAAGTAACCTCACATGAGCTGAAATCAGGAGGTTCAAATATCTTGGTGACTGAGGAAAACAAAGAAGAATATATTGGGTAGGAAGGTGGAGATGCTGAAAAAAAGTGTTCCTTGTTTCTCCTGTTGCTCTAGTCTTTTTTGACACAGTGGTTTGTTTTTGATGGTTTGTTTGTTGTTGTTTTGGGGTTTTTTTTTCCTTTTTCTTCCCATGTTACGGTGTAATTCTTGTGACTGTTATTGAAAGGGTATCTTGGTACATGCTGATGTCTTGATACACAATTGCTTGGTACAAAAAGAGACCGTATAGAGAGAAGATGACCTGTCGTGCTATTACATGGACAGTGAGAGAACAGGTGAAACTAAAATGAGCAAGCCTATTTTCAGTAACTTCAGGTAACAAATCCAGGTGGAAGAAAGACAACTATTTGACAGAAGATTCTAAAATTGTTCAGAACTTTGCTGTCAGCGTGGAAACTGAAATTCAGAATAATGTGTAATATGGTGTGACTTAAACAATTTTTTAAAACTCTGCTGCTCTTTTCTGCTTATTTCCTAATTTTATCACTGCCTTTTTTTTCTCAGCCTGTGTTTCTGATCTCTCTATTCAGTGATCTCAAAAGCAGATGTACACAGATCCTTTTCTGTGATACAGTGTATGTCCAGTGCTGCACATAAAGTTTCCACTTAAATTAGCAGTCTTTAGTTTCTCAGAGAAATAGTTTCTATAGTATATATATAAAAATATAGATAAGGTTAATAATAATAATTTTTTTTATCCGGAATGGTAATCTAAGTAACATCTTGCTAGTTACCTATTATCTGTGTTTGGAGATTTGTGATAATATTAGTATGGTAGGTTCCTTATAGTTAATGGAATCGTACAGTGTAAGAAGTAAAATTTGAGGGAGTGTTACCTGATGGGAACACACACACAATCATACATGTTTGAACTTCTTCACACTGAATGCTAATTGATGTTTAATTCACGTTTGGTTTTGTTCCATCCCAGGCTAATGGCAGAGTGGAGATTTTCTCGGGGAGTTAGAGAACAAACCAAAGCTTTTCTTGATGGTTTTAATGAAGTAGTTCCTCTACAATGGCTACACTATTTTGATGAAAAGGAACTGGAGGTGAGGTTTTTTGTTGAACATTTTTACCTTTTGCAAAGGTAATATGTATGGAGAGATTAAATGGATAGGTCGGCTTGAACCTCTCATCTCTGCACACTGCATTTGATAGCTTCTGGAACATGGAGAATTTATTAGGAGCAGTAGGATTAAATCATGATGAAAACTGAATCAGCATTAAAATGTTTTTTTGAAAGTTTCTGTGAAAGTATATGAGATCACTGATGGATCTATGAGTCACAGAAAAATTTTCCCTCTGTGGTAGATGGGTAGAATCACTGTGTAACAGATTACACAGAAATTAATTGGTATATAGTGATTGCTTAGTATCACATACACGGTCTAAGACAGGTTCTAGGGTTCTTACATTTAAAGACAGAAGGCTGGAGGAGCCAACAAGGTTTGAAAATGAACTTTGCAGCTCCTCAGTGTGTAACCCAAGGGCTGATAACAGGGATTGCTTGCATGCTCCATGTTTACTTAACAATCAGCCTGGCCTGTGTTCAGTCTTAAGGTCAGGATTTGGAGTAGAGACAAAAGGCTCTGTAGTGCAGTGCTCATTTATTTGTGTGTGACCTGCCAAGGTATATAATGAGGAGTTTTCTGATAGCTTCCTAAGTTAAATGGGAGGTTTTTTTCTAAGAAAAGACTTTGCTCGATCTTATTTAGTGTTCAGTTTTGTGGGAGGCTTTGCGTTTAGAACTTTCAGCTTTCATTGCCTCTTGTAATGAATACTTTGCAGACATACTTTGCAGTATGTCTTATCTTTATTAGTAGTAGCAGTAGCAGCAATGTAATAATCATCATCCTGGAATATAAGGCAAAGATTTAATGGGAAGGGTAATATCCTCTTTAATATAAAAATTCCTCTGATGGGAAAGGTAGTATCTTTTATTATTGAACTACTAGGTAGAAGACACCAAGTTTCTGGTATTTGGTCTTCCAGACCACTTAAATACATAAACAATTTTGGAGTAGTTGCATAAACTTAGGATAATGGAAAATCTAATTGTGGAGTAAAATGAAAAAATTGAGTCCTTTTTTCAGAGCAAAAGCTTTCATTTTTGCTACCATGTTTCATACAAAATAGAAAATGCTCTTAATTTATGTGTTTAATGTGAAGAAATCGTTCTCTTTTCTAGGTAATGCTCTGTGGTATGCAAGAAGTTGATTTAGCGGACTGGCAGAGGAACACTGTTTATCGTCATTACACAAGGAATAGCAAGCAGATCATATGGTTCTGGCAGGTATGGTGATCAGTTGCATTTCTGACTTTAGGGGTTTTTTTGTTCTGTAACACAAATGACATGTGGAGTGGAGGGCCATCCAAATGAAGGTTCTTACAGCTTCCTTTCTTTTTTCTTTTCAGAGAAGGAAAGGAGGATTACTGGTCTTTAGGGAGGATACTTTAGGGTGAGAAATGCCAGATAGATACACACATTACATTTGGATGCTGGCTCATGAATACTTTTTTCTTTATCTTGTCCTTACTGATTATTCAATAAGTTTTTTTTATTCTTAGCAGTGATCTACCTTCTAAATGTTCTTACATGTAGTACACCTGTACATGTTTACCTTCCAGTACTTGAAGGGAGCCTACAAGAAAGATGCAGAGGGACTTTTTACAAGAGCGTGTAGTGACAGGACAAGGGGAAATGGATTCAAACTAAAAGAGGGTAGGTTTAGATTAGATATTACGAGGAAGTGCTTTGCTGTGAGGGTGGTGATGTACTGGAATAGATTGTCCAGAGAAGTTGTGGATGCCCCATCTCTGGAGGTGTTCAAGACCAGCCTGCACGGAGCTCAAGCAACCTGGTGTAGTGGAAGGTGTCCCTGCTGGTGGCAGAGGGGTTGGAACTAGATGATCTTTAAGGTCCCTTTCAACCCAAACCATTCTATGATTCTATGATCTAAAATACATATTATTTATGATTATTGTCATATTAACTGTTCTGGTCTAGCACTGACTAATTATCACTCACATTTTAATGAAGTTGGCTAAGGAAAACCTTTAAATACTATTCAGGCTCACAGTTTCTGTGAATTTTCCTAAAGAGAATTCAGAGCTAGACTGTTCCTATCTTGTGAAAAATCACCATTTTAGAGATGCTTTTGACTAAATTTCTCTAGGAAAGTGATGCAAATCAGTTATTTCCTTGCTTATTTATATTGTAAGATCTGATGATGTATCTTTTTAAGATGCTTGGTGCTGGAACAATCTAAGTAACTTGGATATGGCATCAACATTTATATGCAAGTTTTTCTGAGTCAAAATTCTAGATGTATTAATGCCCCATCTCTTACTGAGATGTTCTCTATCTCCCTTCTCTCTTTTCTTCCTTTCCCGGTGAATTCCCTTACAAAGTGATGCAGCTGTTATGGATGGATTTTCTCTTACTGAGTCTTCCACATGCATGGAATATTTAGTCTTGAAATACCCAGAGTCTGTGGCTAGACTAGTGCTGTGTTTAATCAAAATGGCAGTAGTCTTCATACAAAGTATTGACATGATTTACATTTTAGTGTAGAATAACATAGGTAAGGATTGTTCTTATTTGCTGTTCCCAGCCTTCACATTGTAATGGCTGACAGTTCATATGATCTGAAATCACTGTTCTTCTCCCTCCACCCAATTTTGCTAAAATCAAGAAATGCAAACTGGTACCAAGGTATTGTATTTTTAAATGGAATTATACTTTTTCAACCATCTCGTGGGGTTTTTGCTTTTCTCCAGCTGTGTTAAAGACTTTTATTAAGTAATTTGAATTTCTGTGCCTAGTTTGTAAAAGAAACAGACAACGAGGTTCGCATGCGACTTCTGCAGTTTGTTACTGGCACTTGCAGATTACCACTGGGTGGATTTGCTGAACTTATGGGTAAGTAAAGGTGACAAAAACTGTTCTTATGCTGTAACTGTTTCATTTGCAAATGAACCATGCCACAGGTGTACAGATAAGAGGAACTTGATGTTCATCACCTTGGATCTAGAAGGGATTTTTATATCATAAATTCCATTAATACATTTATAAACTATTCAGAAATCGGCTTATTTATATGAGAAGTATGTTCATATTCATGTAACTAATGAGCTCTGTCTGCTGTGTCTGATTCGTGTCTTATGTCATGTATATGTCATGTGTGCTACTTAAAAGGAACAGATGACACTTTTCAAAATCATCTTTTCTAGGAAGTAATGGTCCTCAGAAATTCTGCATTGAAAAAGTTGGTAAGGAAACCTGGTTACCAAGAAGTCACACTTGGTGAGTTGTTACATGTAAACTTTCTTTACCTTCAGTGGTTTATCTCTTCCAGTCTTGCATTGGCCAAATCAAATGAAATCTAATTTGAATCAATTCTCTGTCTCCGTCTTGAGCTTCGTTTGATTGCCCTGACATGCCAATATTGAAAACTTCTCTAGTTGCCCTCTTTGTAAATTTTGCTACTGTGCTGAACAGTTTGTCAGTATCAGAACTATAAAAAGTATGAGAACATCCTTGCATAGAACTGAGAGGTGTGTTTCTCTAATTGTTTATTTTAGGGAATATTAAATAACAAGTCAGTAGTAGTAGGCACATACAGTTATTAGATACAGTTATTATGCAGTAACATTATAAAAGATAAAATGTATAGAGAAGTAGTAGTATGAAAGAAATCACAGGAAACGTTTTGTTCAAAACAAGGATGCTTAGCCAAGATTGCTGATACTTTCTCCCGACAGGCTTCAGATGGGTCATTATTGGCTTGGCATTCCTGTGCATATTGAACTGGTGCAACAGGTACACAGATCAGTTTCTCATATAAACTGTGTGCAAAATGGACACACTTTCCTTTGGCAACTTCTGACAACAATATTTGTCATACTTTTAAAGTACTTAAGGGTATCCTCCATTTTACATTTTCTCCACAGGATTTTCTTTAAGTGATGTTTGCAAGAGTTAAACATGTCTTTTGTCTAGGATAATTTTGGCGAAGACATGGAATGAAATGTTTTGGCAGAAGCCTTTTAGGGCAAAGTTTAGAGGGGAAAACACACCCACCTATATCCAGGCATGGGTAGGAAGGAGAAAAGTTCAGCTTTTTCATGCTGCTGTTGAAATTTGGAGATGCATCAAACTAGGATTATATTAAACTTCATGCTGAAAATTTCCTTGTCTTTTTTGAAGTATTATAGCTTTTTCCTAAGTATTATATTTTTATATGATTTTTTTTTAAGTATTATAGTTCCCTGTATCTTGGGCTGACTTTAGTCTTCAATAGTTCTGTTTTGTAACTGGTAGCAGTCTTTTGTTTCTTAAAATATTCCTCTGAAACTTTCTGGGTTTCCTTCTTGTAGAAATGTAAAGGCAATGAGATTGTGCTGATTGTTAAATTTCTTTTTTTTCTAATTGTTAGATCAGAACATTTATAACTTCTACTCTAGCAGTTGAGTTCTGTAGAGTTCTACATGGGGTTTAGATAAACTTAACAAAACTTTGTTTTTTTTCTGCTCAGTTTTAATCGTTTGGATTTGCCACCATATAAAAGCTATGAACAACTAAAAGAGAAGTTGCTCTTTGCCATTGAAGAAACGGAGGGATTTGGTCAAGAGTAGAAGTGGCTTCTAGTCAAAAAGGATATCTTGCATAATAAAAGGCCCAGCCAACTAAAATTGCACACTTAATTGTATATAAGCTTTTTGTTCTGTACAGTGATCTTTCTGGAACTCTAAAAGTTTAATTGTTCTCCGTTCTTCCACAAATATATGCAAAACAGTTCAGCCTTTTCTACTTTTATTTATTGCCCTTCCAAAAGACCGGAAAAACCCCTCCATAAATTTTGAAAGCAGACAAGAGACTTATTTAAAATATATATATATAAAAAATATAAATATATATACTAATGGGCTCTAGTTTTATAGAGCTTTAAGTGTATGAAAAGTTGCAGCCATTTAAAAGGGCCTGGATTTGCTTTATCTTGGCTTTATCATTCAAAAAAATGTTTAAACTTCTCAGTGTTCTCTTAAGAAACATCTCCAAGTTTGTTTTATTGCATGGCTGTTCTAAAAGGTGTAAAAGGCTTAGGCCAAACGTATCCTAAATATGTAGAAAGATGCTGCTGGTATTTGAGATGACAGAATCTGTTGTTCTGTCAGTTTAATTTTTTAAAATACATAAATAGCTGATATATCCCTCTCTACTGATGTAGCCAAGGTCATGAATAAAGCCTTTACTACTTGCACAAGAGTCATGTACCATGAGATGAATGTGATTTAATGTTGAAAGGAATTGGTGCCACTGTTCTGACTTACTGCAGGAGCTGAACAGAGTATTTTAATTCATTTGAGCAGCATTGAAATTTGTTTACATAGTACCTTGGGTTATTACCACGAGGATGTTAGGTAATCTTCAAAGAAAAAATAATAATAAAAGAGAAAATATTACCCATTCTCTTCTTGGTCTGGTGTCTTGCAGGTTTTTTTTTTTTGGTTGTTTTTCTTTCCCTTTTCAATCCATGATGTCCTTTTTATAACTTCGTAGAATGATATTAATGTAAACTGAGTTATAAGGATATACAAAAGGTAATGTGAATATTGCTGCTTTCTGTGTTCATGTTCAGTTTCGGATACTGGATCTAGTAAACCCAAATAAAATGAAAGTTACTTAAGCTTTGCACAGATAAAAATATTACTTAGTATTAAATACTCCCATTTCTCTAAGGTTCCTACAGAAATTTAGATGTACTTGAATAAAGTAAGTATGTCTAAAATCTGTCATTCTTTCACGTAGGTCAGGTTTGTCCTAAGTGCACAATAATATAAAAGCATTTTAAAATTAGTTTTATTGGCATTTTATTGGCATGTATTTGCTGAACTGCAACAATGTGTTTAAAAAAATACTAAAATTTAACACCTTATTCACGTGGATTATAGTAAATGCCACTTTTAGCAAACCATGCTTCCTTATATAGTTAAAATGTTTTAAATCACCATTTTTATTGTTTTAAATATTATCTGTAAATTCCATTACATTTAAATTACATAGAATTTTGTACACACATGAAAATGATTTTAGAATACGATTCAACACACTTGTGTTAACATATCATATTGCACTGTTAAAAGTGTTCATGGCGGAAAAAATAGCTGTATCTGTTCATGTATCTTTCCAATACAGCAGCTCAATTCTGCGAAAAATTTATTTTTTTACATATTGGATTGTCTCAAAGCTTTGTATTCAATATGCACAGCTTACACTGGAGCTGTACCTGTACAGAGCTCTGGTCACACCAGTAGTGCAACGGGCCCAACAGACTGCTGTCTTACATGAACTTTTCTGTAAGGGCTTCAGAAATTTCCACCACTTTGAGGTTTGTCATACACCACCAAATATCTTCTGCAAAACCATTTTTATATAGCGCTAAATTAATCTGAAGTGCAAATCCACTTAAATTACCATTTACGCTGGTTAGAATGGAGGAAGTTTAAAACAACAAACCAAGAAGGTCAAAGGCCAAGCACTGTGTGCCAATTGCCTAAAGATGAGGAGGGCTAAATGTCAGTTAATGAATTTGCACTAATGAATGACTTGGTGACCCACTACCAACTGCTGAATTTTGTGAATCTGTGAGTAACTGAACAAAATAAAAAAGACAGCACATCACAAGAATGTAGTTGTTTTACTGTTTTGATAACTTGAGCTGTCTCATAACTGCAGTAGTTTTTCCTGTGGGTAAAGGTTAGTAAGCAAGAAAAAAACAAACCCAGTAGCCTTCTGTAAATGTGTGTGATTCGTGAATTGGTGCCAAGGGACTGACTGAAAGAATGGAGGAAAAAAAGCACAATTAATATACTTGTGTGCATGTGTGTACAGTACTTAAACTTTCTGGAAATTTCAGTAAGATGTTGCAATTTTCTTTTCCCATTTGAATTCTCCATAATTCACTTATATTTGGGGGGAAGTGAGGAAGACAGCAAAAAGAGGGGAGGCAGCAATGGCCGGAGATCAGACAAGGGAACCAGTGAGGTACTACTACTTGAAGGAGCTGCTGTGTTGTTCATGGGGTTTGTTGGTTCCTTTCTTCCTGCAACTCAGCTGCTCTTCACTATACACTCCAGAGCTGTTACTCAATACCTGGATATTCTTCCTCTTCTTGCAACTGCAGAAAAGGCACCAAAGCAAAAGTGCCTCTGCCACAAAGCTACTAGAAATAACTGTGCATGGCAGATGTTTTGGTAGTATACAAATCCAGAAAATTCTCTCAAGCATCATGTCATCCACCCTCAGACACTGCAACACAGAAGTCTTCATTTTGATACTTTACTGAAAGAAAATTAATAATTACTTTATGGTAGTTGAGAAAACCCTGTTTTAACTAGTTTCATGACCTCAGGCTAGAATTAAATCCCCAGACTCTATCTCAGCTGTGTATTTTTACTACTGAGTTAGCTCAGGCTTGGTTTGTTAATCTAAGCAATTTATGCTGTTCTTCATCTTTCTCCTATAGATTGCAATACCCTTTTCTAGTAAAGCAAATGTTAGGTATTTCTAGTCAATTTGTTCTAGATCGTTCCACTGACAATACCACATGGAATTGATTGCCTACCACTTTTTCATTATTTGGTCCTCTTTTTCTCTTGGGTAAACAGAATATACTGTTTGGCTGGACATCTGGCTTAGGTTACTTTGTATTTCTGATGAAAAGTCCTGCCACTATAGTACAAGGACCAAGAAGAAAGTTTTATCTCTACCAACGTAAGTCCATACGCTTCTACACAGTAGTTCCTTTCTAACATATTGGGAGTGCGTATTCCTCCTGTTGTTACAGTCTCAGGGAAAATGTGTGTGCCCAGCAAACATTTATAGCCACTGAATCATCAGAATACACAGCCTTTAAATAGGAAAATAAGTATTCGCATTTTACAGAAAGCTCACTGCACCTGCTGATATCACCCATAAAGCGATTTTCTTAGATGTTCCCTGCTTGGGTGTTTTTGTTTCTTTTTTATTTTAAACCCCAACACTTTCTGCTAAGTCAAACACTAGCATTAAAGAGTATTGGAATTAATTAATTAATGGTGCAGTCTTAATGATAAATCTGGAGGAGCATCTGTTACTCTTGAAGGCCATTGAACCTCAGAGGAAAACGCTGTAGAAAAAATTGCAGGCCTATAATTATGTCATGACCCTGTCCCTCCTTTCTTTAAACTTACTCTAGTCATGTTTCTTTTTATTCCCCATAAATAACCTGTAGTTGAAGAGTGTAAAAAAATTAATTAAAACCCCGTGCAACTGCTCTCCCAGGCTTTTCTGTCTAAATATATACCCTGCTTGTCCATGAAGCCCTTCATTCCCATGTAAATCAACAGACAGGATCACATAATGAAACAGATCGTCCTGTTGACAGTTTAATAGAAATGAGATGTAGATAGAAAGTCAGGGCTGTACTTTTATTAACAGCTTCAATTTACCAAAGTAGGATTTGGGGGATTTTTCCTATGCTGCTCAAACCTGAGGCACTGAATTTCCATTATCTTATTTCTTCTTATATAGAATTAAGCAGCTCCAAAGCTTCTTTCTGTACCTGAAAAAGATAAATGTAACAAAATAGTGCCAGGTAGTTACAGGCTCTTCTAGCAGAACCTGCTTCACAAGAACCCAAATGTTTCACTGTAAATTCAAAACCCTCCTAGGACTAGTCATTTTTCTTATGTAGTTCAAGATGCTCAATACTTGAAACATGAATAGGAATAAACCCACTTAAGCCAGCGTCTTCAGTGTAATTCACTTACTATATAAAGTAAGTTTATTTATGTTGAATACAGATATTAGCTTTTACTTTGCCGTAGTCCATGTAGGAAGTTGTCCTACGTCTGACCATATCCAACCAACCTAGGGTTTTCAACACTCTGGATAGTGACTAAGGAAGTGTGAGACCATTTCTGAGGCTCTGTTTGGCTAAGGCTTCTAGGTAAAACCTAGTAAAATTTTAATATGATCTCTACCATTCATATTAAAACACCCCCAACAACAAACTGAACAAAACAACAACAAAAAATCTCAACACCCTCCCCTCCCTCCTCAAACTACAAAAAAACTCCAACCCAGCAAATTTTTGGTATTGACATAGCAAGACAATATAAGCCAGATGCCTCAGAGTATCTGCAGTAACAAATGTTCAGAAAACGTAGTTATGCCAAGACAAGAATTCAGATTTCTTTGCAGGCCAGTTTCCTTCATAGTGGACTATCAAGTCTAGTTCCCAATGAATTTTGTATTTTGCACATTCACCCAGTGAATGGGGAGAATGCCACCTCTCTCAGTTCAGCAGCTCTGCACCCCTCTAAGAGATTAGGAAATAGATGTTTGTACCCGGAGGCTACAAGTAGATGAAGCAGATAAGCTGTTTAACAACTTGGCTACTGCACAGAATTCACTCCTGACTATTCTTGTTGTATGGTTCCTAAAGAAAGACAAGCGTTTGGGATCACTGATTTCACATATACCTCCAGCTACTAGTAACTGTCAGAACTGACTGATTTCCTACACACCTGAGACCACTACTCCTTTGGGCTATTAAATTCCTGTACATTTTGCAAGGCAGTGGAGGAATGTAATGCTCATATTTCTACTGAAAGATGTTGCTAAAGGAGCTCACTTCTGGTAAAATCTGTTTAGGATTCTGAAACAGTACTTCAGTAATGTTTTTTCTGAGGTGTGAAATGCAAAATCCTACCAAAGTATTTCTTAAAATTAGAACATTCAGAATGTCATAAAACATTTGGATAATTTCTGTAACAGTTAAAGCATCTGAACTGCAGCTTAATGCTAAACTAATTAGACGTAAATCAACTGTAAGAAAAGTCAATTGGAAATGAGGCTTTGTTAGTCCTGATGCTAACAGGATTGTTTATGAAAGGTAACTGGAATTGCTTTGGTTTATACTGAATGCATTATCAGGTATGAACAAGTCTAAAGGATTTTATCTCCTGGAAGTACTTGGAATATCTTTAGGTAGGAAGCAGATGCGTACCCTCCAAACCAGAATTCTGAGCATTTTCAGAGGGTAATTAAGTGACTCGTTATCTAGCACTGGAAATTTGCTGTCAAAGATATATTACCTTAAGTTGTCTTATTCAGATCATCTGAATCTCTCCTTAGGGGCCTGGAAAGGACTGCAGTGTTAAGGTTTTGGTACATCCGTGTTTTTTTCTTCCTTGTGTCCACATGATTGTTAGCTCTTCCAAAATGGGATTCCTACCTTACCCATTTCAGGCATATGAAAAGTGAATCTGTGTTCACACAGACACAGGCTAGAGCATGTGCCTGCCTGAACTTCAGCAACACAACTAAGGCTGGGTTGTTGTTAGCACTGCAAAAGTATCATTAAGAAGAAAGGGTAACAGTTCTCTACTATGAATAAGAGTATTTCCAACCACTGTGTTCAGAGGTGGTTAGTAACATACTAGAATTTTTCTGGTGTTGATGTGATTCTGAATCATAGGTGCTAAACTCTAATTTCCTCTGAGTTAATTTCATAAAACATTCCACTACCATGATGTTAACATGTGTTGGGTACAAATAATGATTGTACTATTACAGTTCTTAACTTCCTACCTGTTTGTCCTCCTCTGTCTGTGCAGGATACTCCTTCGCTTTGCTTAACCACAGAAGAGCCATCTTCTTATTGTTTAACTTCAAGTATGTCTTCCCCAAAAAGAGCAAGTTTTTGCTGTAGAAATTTGGATCAGCTGCACAGAGACAGGAGAAAAACTTTAAATGAGAATGAGCAGCATACTATACTTTGATACTTGTTTCAGAAAACATACAGTAGTTTGGCTTTGGATCAGAAGGAAGCCAGTGTAAGACACTCACTTGGTAGGTTTGGGTCTCATGTACAATTATATTAACTAGCAGTTTGTTAGTTAAAATATTAAATGACACTAGATTCCTCACAAAGAGCAAAGCAGTGAGCTTAATGCATAACATCTTTGCTTTGCAGATTTTGGGCTTTTCTGGACCTAGTAGGTGCAACAGGCAATGCAACCAGTTTAGCATGTACAGGCAAGGGAAAATAGGGCACATTTTCCTAGCACATAATAGATACTAGCTTAGTTTTTGCTGCACAGCAGAAAACTTCAAACTATTTGTATCCACACTGAACATTTTTTAAGGAGAAATTTAAAGCTTGCTTTCATCAAGCTTTGGCTATCAATCATTATTATAGACAAGTCTTGCCTACTGCTCATACTTATAGCACAGGCTTTCTCTGCTGCTGGATTTAAGGTCAGGTTTCAGAACATGGAGGTGTTCTGGAGGCAAATTTTGAGATGAAATTCACTGTTCCAGTTCACAGCTGCATTACTTGACACTCAGGGTAAGATACACTATGAGCTTTTCCTTTCAACTTCACTGATTTAACTATGTACAAATGTTTCATAGATCACTGTCTTCCCTTGTCCTCCTTTATCTTTGAGCTAGTCAGTTTTACTTATGGCTTCACCTGGAGAAATAACACATCCATATTTTATTTTACATCATGTGGACAGTTTAACTGTCAGATTGGCACTGTGATCCTAATAAGTTCTGAAATAATAAAAAGTGTGCTTTTTTTGTTGTTCTATTTAGAATACAGAGGACTTTTGAGCTTCCAGAAAATTCTGAAAAAGTAAAATAAAATTCCCTTTTTTGATTTCTTCTGCTGCCTGCACTCCAGTTGAATTCCTTGGGAAAGAGTACTTTATTCTCAGGAAGGTACAAATTTAATACTTATTCTGAAAAAACCTTCACATTATACTCTAAGTGATGGATACTAAGTGTGTAACGTACTTCTGAGTATCTCTGATGAAATGTTCCAGTGTGATAGTCCAGTGTCCTGACTGGCCCACCACCTTTATCAGCTGATCATATGCTGCTGTATTGGGTCAGCATGGGTACAGCTATTGAGGTCATACCAAAAAGCTAGAGGTTTACTGCAAATCGTCATTCCTAAAAGATATTTTTCAGTCAACACAAGCCCCAAGTATTACCTTCTTCTGCCATATGGAAGTAACGAAGAGCCTGTAAAAAACAAAGTTGTATTCTTTAAAATGGAGAATAAACGCAACACAATAGTCAAACCTAAGGCCTTATGCACATGTTTAACATAGCTGAAGAAGGAGTTCCTGTCCATAATCTTATTTTTATTAATTCAGCGTGTTACTGATGGCTCTCATTCAATGTACAATTAGGTTTGACATCATCTCAGAAGAACTAATCCAACTATCCCCCTACCACTTTTTCTGTACGTACAGTACCTCCTATTTGTTCCTACCAAACTGGATTCTGTTTTTCCAGTTCAACCTGTCAAGATAATTTTATTTGTACCATCCAGCACATCTGCAGTTTTCCCCATTCATTTCTCATGTATAAATTTAATAAATGAAACAAATCGTATGGTTCAGGTTATTAACAAATATTTGAGAGAGAACTGACTTGCACAGAGCATCAGTCTGTACCCTCTTACATGAGAATAAACATCTATGAAATCCACACATTTTTCAACTAGTTTCCCATCCTGCACATATGAAATTTTAGTCCATCCCTCCCTCTTCATAATAGTACTAGTTGGAGGGAAAATGCTCTCACTTGGAAGTCTATCCACAAAACAGATTTTGTACTGAAACTGCTGAAGTCTTACCAGTACAAGTTTGCTTTCTCAGCAACCTTAAGTGTACAGAACTGGATGCTCTGACTTTTCAGCAAAACTTACAAGCTTGACATTCCATTAAAAAGTTTTATTTCTTTTCAATCAGCTCTTAAATTGCTTTCTCTGTAACAGCAAGCAGCCTTCTACAATTACTTTCTAGTGATTCCTGCCCCCCCCACCTTAACAAAACAAAACAGGTATTGGTTGATCTAAGCAAAGATTATAACAGCTGCAGCAACCCTTCCTATTACCAATTTAATTGTCAAATTTCTATATATGTATGGGTGTTTAAGTAAGATGCGCACTGGTTTAAACGCACACTGTTTTAGACACACTTTTAAAAGATAAACATCTGGACAGAATATTTCAGGGTGTATGACAGCTGGAATCTTCATAGCAAAGATGAACAACAGTACTTTCAACTGAAAAAAACCCACACCATATGTGGCTAGAGAATGAAAGGGTATTTATTCCTGTTAAGTAACAAAGCAAGCTGTTGCTCGTTGCATTTAATGTAAGGGGACAAATTCTAATAGGACTAGCAAATAATACATGGTATAACACCACCATATAAATCATCAGCACTGGACTAGAACAGACAGTTATCTGCAACAGATCACAAGAATAAATACAAATTAAATTACATAGAGACTATTATTTCCTAATGCTACAATGCACAAACAACACAAAATAATTTTCACTGTTTTGTGTGTGCTACAGCTGAAAAAAATTGAAGGTATTTATGTTTTTAAATATCCCTCACTATCCTGTTATATTCTCATTTTATTATTGACAGTTGTAAACTCACAACTCCATGCTTATTCCAAAAGCAGAGGCCAGCTTTGTCAGGAAAATAAGTAAAAAGCATATCATCAGCTTTGTGGGGGAAATAATAATATGAAACATTTTCATACTGTACCTCTTGAAATGTGGAGGTTGGTGGTGTGGCAAACAGTGTTGCAGCTATTTTTCTTTGGTACCATGGCATTTCAGCAAAGGAGTAACACCTGAAGCAAAAAGAAACATTTGTATCTACCCTTCACACTTCTCTCCTTTTCAAGCAACATTCTCAGAATTGTTGGACATAAAAACTGGATGTCATAATTACTGATTCCAAGAGTCAAAACTGCAGACACACTGCAAATTCTATAAGCATGTTCTTAGATCTGTACAAGAAATAGCAAGACATCTGAAGCTGCTACTAAAGAAGTTTTGGTGTGTGTTTTACTGGGAACTAACTACATTAGATAAAACTGGGACAGGTACTAAGCATGAGACAGCTTTTGAGCTTGAATGATTTTAATAATTTATGTGTATTTTGTTCTAATATATTTGTAAAAACGGCGCAACTGAGTAATGTCATTGCCTTACCTCAACACTACTTTGCTTTTCTCAATTATTAATATAAAGCAGATGTGCAGTACATTCCTGAGACTCTGATCTATAGGAATGAAAATAAATTTGAGAATCAAACCACTGAGGCTAAGCCATGCTACGCTGTTTTCCTATCTACTAAATAACATAGGTAATCAATCAATCAGTCACCTATCTTATTGGTGCTGGAAGGATGAAATATTTGTAAAGCATTTCAAGTCCACAGAACATTCCAGATGTAAACACTACACAACGCTATTCACTTTAGTAGCCTCCCACAGTGAGCTTAAAATTGTTATTCGCTGTAAAATAGGGCATTCTAGAGGAGGTGAAAAATTAATAAATGTAAATATAGAAGTGTTTGGAAGAGAGGGGGGCAAGACATGGAATACGAATACACAGTCTGAGCTGAAATTCTGTCATCATATGAGCCTTATCAGAAAGAGATTCAGTCCAGGATAGACTAGAAAGGTGAAAAATAGTCAAGAACTGGCTGATACCAAATGCCAGTTTAAGATGAAGGGGCTCTGGGATCCAGTAATGACTATGTTTAAATATACAACATGGTAATATTTTAGAGCCAAAAGCAGTAATAATCTTGTATTTCTGTTAATCTTTTCTAAATTTCCTTACGAACAATGTCTTATGTACTTTCCAGAACAAGCTTCGTATCTCAAAACGGACCTTGAGGCTTAGTCAGTTGGTAGCATATGCTTCTGTTTAGGAATTTGGACTATTGCAATTGTTAGGTCATGTGGGAATGAATGGTGGAAGCTGAAAGAAATGAATTTAAGTTTCTAAACTAGCAAAAAGCTCTGGAGCAGTAGATTGTAGTTTTCTGAGATACTGGAGTCCAAAAAACCATACAGAAAGTGACTGTGGGTTTTAGTATTTTTTTTAAGCTGCAAATATATTGGCTTGCTTTATTTTCAATTTCTCAATCTTACAGTAGAGATTTCTTGTAAAACAGTGTAACAGCTTTGGTCTTTTTCAGACAAATAACCAAAAGTGCTGTCTGGAGTCTCTCACCAATACACAAAAGATACTGGTTTCCATCACACACTTCCACAGAATACCCTGGTTAATATGGAAAGTTCTATTTCCAGTCCCTTTGCCTGCTATGTAACAGTAATTCTTAGGACCATTTTCACTGAGCAGCAAATTAAATTTCAACGATTTTTTGTTAATACATATGCATTTATAAGCTCCCTTTATTTAATATAACTTTTAAAATACAGTATCGTGACATATAATAACAGAAGTGTTTTAGGAACACATCTCACTTTTGACAGCTTTTCACAGATTGTATTAAGTTGAAGCCATCACGAAATTCAGTGTTAAGTTTTGACTCCATTCACACCAGTAGAACAAAATGAGCACTACTTGCACTCGCTGATGCCTGCTGTGGATTCTATGAAGCAAACTTAACATCTGCAAGATGAGTTTTTAATAGTTCCGTACAAATAAATTAAATTAACTATTACTTTTCATCTTTTTGGACTGCATAAGAATTAACAGCCAGACCTTTTCAAGGACTGATGTCCTATACCTGTTCAATATGTTTTCATGCTTGATCAATTGATCAAGCCACTAAATTATTCCAAGCAGTTCTGCAATTAATGTAAGATATTTTATATTCTTGCATTTTTCTTTGCCATATGCTAACTTTAGTTTGAAAATATGCCTTACCAAATCCCTATAAGATGAATTGTTGTAGCATCTTTTGGATTCAGTTCAATGGCTCTCTGGTGAGGGGAGACAAAAAACACCACAATATGTGAAGCACTTGTTCTGACACATGGATTAAAATACATTTAAAAATGGACTTGCTATCCTACTGTGAACCCAACCGACTGATAGTGTGTAGAATTTCAAGGCAAAATACTGTTTATTCAGTGCACAATTAAATCAGCTCACCTTCAAAAAACTGATGACACTGACAGATGTCTAAGCACTTCTGTTTAGTAGGTCATTAAAAGTTGCATTTGAGACTTGGCGTGTTCAGATTTTGATATAATCTCTGGTGATATA
This sequence comes from Ptilonorhynchus violaceus, assembly GCA_013397565.1. Taxonomy (NCBI): domain Eukaryota; kingdom Metazoa; phylum Chordata; class Aves; order Passeriformes; family Ptilonorhynchidae; genus Ptilonorhynchus; species Ptilonorhynchus violaceus. The sequence goes on along the minus strand of VZRJ01008657.1, from coordinate 285,194 downwards.
AAATTAGTAGTCCTTTATCTTCTCTAGTATTTATCCTTTACTGTTACATAATCCACAGTTAAAAGGACAGCCACACAGCCATTTCTCAATATCACAGCTACATTTGATCTGGTCTTACAAGGAATCTAAAGCACTTCAGCTACTTCAAGACTCCCTTATGAAGGGACTTGGTTTACTGCCAGAGAGAATTTGTACTCCTTGTTTCTGGTGCATTTCTAGAGCATATGTCACAGTAACAGAGAAAACAAAGTGCCACTAGGAAGTCTGAACAGAAGTACACTTTCAATATTTCACCAAAAATTAGTTCCCAGCTGTCACACAATCTACATACTGGACACATTAATACTGTCTTATGCAAAAACCTGCATTACCTCGAAATGTTCTTTGATGACAATAGCATTTCCAATTTTAGTCTTGATTCCTTCATAGTCTCCAACATCACTGAGGCAAATTCCATACCACTGTAATTTGAATAACAAAAATATAACATTTAATACAGAACTAGAGCTATTAATAGTACATTTTAAAAAACCCACAACCAGAACAGCAGCCACCACCACAAACAACAAACAAGAAGTATTTGTTGGGAACGGCTCAAGCACCATCAGAGCAACGCGCTGGTCTGCAAGTGTAAGGGATGTAATGTCCTCTTCTGATCCAAGATGCCAAAGCAAGTGACTACATTTCTCTACCTCTTTGCCTGTGAGAAAAGCAGTACCAAAAAGGGCAGAACAAAGCCACGGCCTGAAGTATTTCCAGGGAAACACTAGAGAGCCCAGAAACAGCATGCCGAATGTGGGACATGTACAACACTTCTAAGGCTGCATAGGGGGAGGAGGAGCTGATTACATCAGCTGTAATGAACCTGATCAATCACCTCTTTCCATGATCCTGCACACATTGAACCAGTTTCTGTTTCCCTAGATGACGTTTACCTGCAAAGGTCTGAACTCAATCTTCCAAAAAAGTGAGGGAGAACTAGAAGTCTCGTTCATTCTCAACTGAAAAGTTAAATTATGCCAAAGTGTGCTAAAACAGCACCGTGACATTTGTTCCAGTTTCTATAAGAAGAAATCAACAAACAAGATTTCAGTTATTTTGCATGGCTCACCTTGTGTGCTGCAGAATTTGATTCATTTTTTTCAAGTGCCTTTTTTGCGTACTCAAGAGAGTCATATGTCAGTTGTCTCTTCTCCTCTGCTGAAGTACTACCTAGCTGGGCCAGATCTCGTGATGAGCGTGCCAGCCGCCACAACAACTCCGCATCATCACTGGTCAGGAACAGAAACACTGATGTTTTAAAGCAATCAGGGAAACAAAGCAAAGATCTTAAAAGAGTCTTTCAAAGTGTATCTCAAGTGAGTGGTAAGACAACAGTGCATCTGTCATGCTATGCTATACACAACCCCAAGGTAACAAATAGCAAATGAAAGCCCACCATTACACTCTGTCTGACAATACCTTTGTTCTGCCATTCTGGTCTGCAAAGCAAACCAAACCTATCAGTAGAAAAGGTCTTTGATTTGTCAAAAAAAAAGATAACAGATTTGAAAAAATCCCAACAATAGTACCACTCAAAACACCAGAAGGAAAAGGAGATCTACTCTGTTCTTAGCTAGATGGTATTTTTTCCAGCATTCTGCTAATTTGTATTGATGTTCACTTGTAATATTTAAAACACTATGCATCTTTACTCCTGTAATTGTACTTGAATAATTGAATTCTTCCTAGAATAACACTAGAAAAAACACAGATTAGCCATATCCCCAGCACATAAAGCAGTACATTTATGTATTTATTTATATCACTTTATCAAATGGTGTATGGCAGGTTATAGCCAAAGATAAAGGATCTTAAGTTTTATTTTGTTAACATACTGTTATGGAACACTGCTTGCATTTCACTATACTTTTAGATAACTAACATTTTAATTTTGGCCTACTAATTTAATAGAGACTTTAGAGTCTTTCCGAATTCTTTCAGAATTTTTGCAAAATATTTTAAGGGGTTCTGAGAGTAACAAAATAAACAAGCAGGACTGAAAAACTTGAGGGTATACCCTCACCTTCTAGAGCTACCACTTCTTTCTACATTCATTTTTCCATTAGGAGGAAAAAGATCAGAAGTCCTTCTCTCCTACTTACATAAAGGTGGAAGAAAGGTTCTCCAGCATTCCACAATGAGAATATTAGTTGAAAAACTGATACAGAAGAGCACAGTAAAGAAGTCACAGTAATGTCCCAATGAAGTACCTATTTTTATGCTGAACCAGCAACCGATACAGCTTTTCAGTTTCTCCACTTCCATACAGGTAGTCTGCTTGTTCTAGCACATCTTCCACTTACGAAGGAATTAAAATTGTGGAAACAGAAAAACAAATGACAGTTAATTAGGAAATTATAGCATAAACAAAGAGCAAGACAACCTAGCTGAAAATGATGTAGCTTGTTTTTAGGCCATCATTTCCAACAACTTACAGGCACAGCAGGATTGAATAAGCAACATGTACAATGCAAAACTAGGATGAGAATCAATGCCTCTCTAGAGAAACTACAACAGCTTTCAACAAGACAGCTTTTGATGCTTAACAGACTTAACATTCAAAGGTGTCTTTCTCAGTGCATCAGACTACTCAAGTTATTTTTTATATTGTGAAAATGGCAGAAAAGAAAAAAAAGAAGTATGGAAAGTGGACCAGGAGAGCAAGTATAGTAGAGATTTGAGAGTAACAAACCCCCTTCATTAGTATATGTAGAGAATTTAAATCTAATAATAACAATGAAAAAACCCCCACTTTCAAAAATACTCTTCATTCTCAATATGGCTCCACAGTTTTGCCAGAATATTACTGCAGTTTGAGTGGGTCCCATTATTTACTCACAAGCCAAAACAAAACATTGCTTAAAGGTTTTCTGACTGAAGTCCTTAGGATTTTCCCAAACACAACTCCAAAAAATAGTTAATCTACTGAAACTCCCATGTGTTCAAGATACTAAAAGCAAAACTAATTGTGAAAATCAGAACTGGCTTTCTAGAGTATCAATTTATGAACTAAGTACGCATTATTTTTATGATACTTTCTTTTTCTAGAAAATACTTTAAAACACAACAGAACTAGGAGAATACAAATTCCACAACTGGATGAAAATAACAATATATAAATAAATAAATTTGTGTATAGTATTTAGAACAGTGTATAGGAAACAGAACTATCAAACACCACAGAATACAGGATTATAGCATGAGAACACATGGAATTACAAGGAAAAATACCCAAAGGGAAGCAGATAGGTAATTCTGTTGAAATATATAATTGTACAGGAGAAGAATAACTCCAAGTTTACTCTTCTGCCAACATTAAAGCATGAAAAAATTACCTTTTAAGTCAAAAGCCTTGTCTAATTTTTTAAAGACCTTTTACCTATGCTTTTTGTCTCTTTGGTATTACTCCTGGGTCCATGATGAAACTTGTAAGTCAAAACATAAGCTCTAATCCCCTTCACAAAAATTAATAACGTTTATAAGGTTTCTTTTTTCAAGTTACCTAGTAAATATGGTAGCCATGTTTCAAGGCAGCACAGTTTTCTTTACAGAAGAAGCAAAACATTGAAGGCTACTAAACACAAAAGCCTCCTCTTCAGCTTAAAAAGATTCTAGAATATATATCAGTGCATTTTGGATAATTTTTAACCTTGCTGTCTCTAAATGTCTTCTTTCAACCCTTTCAAAGATAAGATAATGGTCTATGTGGACTTTGGATTTTAGTGTTCAAAATGAGCTTCATGATATATCTTCAGCATTATCTTGACTAAACTGTTACGTTTGCTTGCTTACGTGAACACTACTTACGTATCTAATGACTAAATGCTTACAGCTCAAAACTTCTAAATGTATTTACCACAAGGTGTTTTATGCAAATTATTATACTTTAATTACTTTAGAATATTTTTCAGGTCTTTCTATTTTACTCTTATTTTCACCATATTTATTACATGTCTTGTATAGAAAGCCCATTAGTATTGTTTTTCTTGGCAATGTGAATGTCATATTTAAGTGGCAGCACTGAAAAGACCAAAGGCAACTAAGTGATGTTATTTACGTTCCTTATGAGAAATGATGAATTCTTCATTCCTCATTATTATTATTTGTGTACTGAGTAGCTATTTCAAATCTACTCACTGATGCTCCTTCTGCTATAGCATGAGACAGCTCCTTATCCATTCAAAAATTTATTGTCTGAATTTCTGTATGCATAAACATCTGAGATGTTTCCCTCTTTGAGACACAGAAACAGCTTATCTGAACTGGCTACTACTGCATCTACACAGTAAGCATGCATCCATGCATCCAGTGAGATTCATTCTCTGTTCAGTCAGGCTTACTCCGAAAACCCTTACTTAGCATGTGAAAGACAAGTTGTAAGTCTGCAACAATATCCCCTTTTAAGATATTGTTACTGTCCTTCCAACAGTGAGACTATCCTTATTCAAAGGATATGAAAAAGACATTTTACCACTTGTTATATTGTTTTCTGGTATGTAAAGCAAGGCTCTGCTTCCCCCTTTTTACTGTTACAGAAGACATTTCTCAATTTCGTATGAAGTGCTATCTCAGTGTTGCTCAACTAGATTAAATGGGACTCCGTGTTTCTGCTGCAGTGTGTTCATACTGAAAACCTGAACTAACTAAAATTTCTATAAATTGATTAAGTTTTGGTCTGCATTCCTAATAGAGCCATATCTTTATAAGAAGAGTTATTTAAGGCTTGGGCAGAAAATTAGTTATCATACACCTTGTGCATGTGTTCTATCCCTAGGATGAGCCACTAGATCTGCTTTTGGTGACACCTGAAAGAATCACTTGTTATAGTGCTAAAAGGCTACCCATAACCAATTCAAAAGCATCTTGTCATGAAATGACACTGCATGCAGTCTTAATGGAAAAAATCAAAAGCATTACACCATTGTCCTCTATAATTCTGGCACTGAAAATTCTAAGTTTTACATCAGAATAACTGAAATACTTCGAAATTTGAAAATATTACCTTTGAAGCTTGCATGAACCTCAGCAAAGCCAGAAATCAGCTTATGAGCTTCATAAATCAAAAAGGACCCTGTTGAAAGCACAACCCCTCTCTGGAGGCTTTTTCTAAGCACCTGTGTGGGATCATAAGATAGCTATTAATGAACATTATCACTCCGAGTTAAAAAAGGTTTTTCTTGTCTGTATAACCGGTTATATTTCAGATTTTGAGCAAAGAAAAGACTATAAAAATGTTAAAAACCCCTCATAAAACAAAACAATAGTTCATCAGGAGGGTATTTGAAGTACATTTAACAGAAGCAAAAGTCAAACACGTATTGTTCAAACGAGCACAGGGCTCCCAGTGTTCGCACACGTAAACCAGCCCTTCGCGACGCCCCGCGACGCCGCAGCCTGCAGCCGCCTCCCTCCCGCCAGTGCAGCGCC